>JABUQX010085937.1:0-36170 GCA_015478945.1 Trachelipus rathkii | reverse complement strand
ATTGCGGTCTTCGATAGATTTTAACTTAATCTGAAGGAAGGCTTGTTTAATATCCGCTAACATGACAAACTGATTTGATCTGAACCGGAATAAATGACCCAACAAGGAGGACATAAGATGTGGTCCAGTATAGGCTGCCTCATTAGAGATGGTAAAGAGTTAGTTTTAAGAGAACAGTTAAACACAGGCCTGACCTTGTTGATACTTGTTCATCAGTTTTGGATAACAGATCTGTGAGAACCCAAATAATACATTTTTATACTCAGAGGAGATACACGAACTCTTCCAAAATACCATCAGCTAATGTTGCATAAGACATCATCATAGCTTTAACTAAATCTTGTACTTTCCAAATTTTATGAACTCTATTAAGCACTTCAAGAGCAATGTTATAGTTGATGGCAACAAGGGAAGCTTATCTTCAATCCATGGAAGATCTAAATGATATTTTCCGTCTTTAAACTATACCACCTTTGAATTTTTCAATTTGTTTCAAATCATCTTCAGATTTTTTATTATTCATACCTTCTATACCTAAGGACTCTAATTTGAACATGTTTTCTAATCCTTGCTCAACCTCTGAATTACTTAGTATGTGGCTTAAAGGATTAAAATTAGAATGTACAGGGTTTAAGACTGCATTAACCAAAGTATGGTTAACCTGCAATTGATTTTGATTTGAATATGATTATGATTATGATTTAGAACAACTGATGGTGGATTTGAAACTCTTAATTGATTATTGTATATAAAATTAGTAATATTTCCAAATGGAAAAAATAATAGAACCATCTCTTTAACTTAAAAGCAGATCCACTCATTCATTTAATCGATAGTGCGGTGAAGGGAAATACTCTTATTAAATCAATGCCTAATAAGCATCCAAATCGAAAAATGAGTTATTAGCACTCTTTATAGCCAGAATCAGATAATTTGAAAGATTTATTTCTCAAATTAGATTAGAGCCTGATCTTACGAACTAATCTCGTAACTTAATTATAAAGATTCCTCATCAACCAAAAAGGAAGCGTGAAAACAAGACTTGGTCCATTGGATTTACATCAAGAACAGTCTCTTTCAAAGTGGGGTGCTAACACCTAAATAGTTTTTATATATCCTGTATTGATGCTTTGATGATTCTCTACAGATATATGAGTTTGTCCAGCACTTTTTTAGATTTAGAAAGTAGGACCTCGTGAGCCACAGCGACACTAGGCATTCGATGAAGCCGACGAACTTTACCCCGTACCAATCGCTATAGTATATTGATGGCAACAAATAAAAATTGTTGCGTGCTTTTGCTTTGACCTAAAACTAAGACATACATTTGTGAGGGTGAAACTTTTCCTTTGCTTACAAAGAGCTGTAATATGACTTCTTGGCAACTTGGCAACTAAAAGAAAGTTGCTCCTCAAGTCCAGGACACTGATCTGCAGTATGTTTAGCATACTTGAACAATTGGGGCATAGATTTATTTCATTACACCTTTTAATTCTTAACTCATAGGTTTGATAAACATTGCAATTGGTCATCACGTGACCCTTGGGATGAACAAAACTACATGATCTCGAATAACCTTTGATTTTAGAAGGGGAAGTCAAATACTATGAGAAGCCTCATTTCCACTAACTTCATTAGTATGAGTTTGGAAATTTTGCAAAGCAGAATATTGGAAATCAGGCTATTATGTAGATTTTAAGGACTCATTCGTCTTTTAGTTTCATTATTTTTAAATTTAAAATTAGGCTATCGGAAGTATTTACATTTTTAAATTTTAAATAAGTATGTGGAGGGACTTGATTGAAATTTTGACCTTATTATGATTTGACGTTTTAACAATATTTTTGAAAACTTCATTATAGCTATCAAATATTTGATTTAAATCAGGGTAATTGGTATGTCAACTGCGAAGTAATCTTTGACTTACCAATTAGTAATCTTTGGATATAACTATGTGCTACAGTTACTACTAATCCAGTAGCCTCCTCAAGATATTGAGGTTATTACTCTCAAGTTCATATATTAGTGTTCTTATATCATTTAAGTAAACCCTAGTCGCATTATATGTGGGTCAAATACTGGTTTTAAAGATATGATTTTTTTAATGATTTCATCAATGATAAATTTTTCGTCTAAAAACTCTTTATCTAGAAGTTCAAGCAGCTTTATTATAATTATTATCACTAATAGAAAGATTCTGAATTAGGGAGTACGCCATATCCCTTTAATTATTTTTTAAGCAGATGAAGTTTAATGATTCACTTAAATTTTTTTGCTAAATCTAAAGGAACTCTTAAATTTTGAATGAAGGTTTATAAGCAAACTTATCAGTTCATTGCCCTCAAAGAAACCACAATCGATAGCTCTAAAAACAGATTCACTGAAATGAGAGCAATAATTTTTTAGGGTTGAATTTTGATCCCCTTTAAAATTTTAATTCACTTAATTTTTGATTAATCGAAGCATTCGGTAACGAATCTACTACACAACTCTATTATGAAACTCAGAATGATGGAGTCAACTTCATTTCTCATATATATTTTTTATATTTGCATCCTTTTGTTTAATATCTTTAAACAAGGTCTACTTCCTCCACCAGATCCTTTACAATAAACACTGCATCCTCTTATCTTTATTATTATACTGTAGCCTATTCTCTATCTGACTTAAGATAAATACCTACTTGTGCCTTGAGGGATGAAATGGCCTTGAACTATAGGCTTAGATATTTTATTAACTCTATCATGAAGGGCTTGTATTCTGATAAGTCAGACATTTTGCTGAAATTTGGCTAGAATGAGCCCAAGGACAAATGAAACTTGAAGAAAGATTGCAAATAATGAAAAGATTAGCCTATACCAGGCAAATGAATTATGATTGAACTTGAAGCGTCTATAGACCAAAATAAACTAAAAATTTGAAGTTGAAGTGATCTAGGCCTATAATGCCTAACTTTGAAATTGATTTTTTTTGAGGAAAAATGAGATATTGGCCTACCACAAGTAAAAAATTATTTGATTTAATTTTTATAGGGTTAGAAGACCACACACACACACAAAAAAACAAATTTGAGGTTGAAAATGACCTAGGCCTACAGTTGAGCTTGAATTGTAGGAAAAATCACTGTAATGTAATGAGTAGCAATGATGCATTGCTTACTAACTCTCATACCAAATGTTGAATTAATTACACTAAGACTAACTAAACTTAGGACAAAAACACCAATAGCGCTAGTCTCGATGGGCCCACCGTGGGCTTACCGTCTCTATTTTTTTATGTTCAAATAAAGCTTAATTTTAAATGATTTGACCTAATAATACACAAGAATATCGAAAACTGCTTATAAGCTTCGGAGATTTAGTTTGATTGTAATTTGCAATTGATAGGCACGAGTATCAAGAACTTGCAACAAATCCGTTCGTTAAGACCAATATAGATTACACAATTGACGAAAAAATAATATAAATATCGTTTAAATTAATTACAAAAAAAATCTTTGAAAGATATAAGGTTTTTAAAAGGTGATATATAAGTACAATTGTGAATCTAAATTAGCCTTACCTGAATTTGTTTGTTTTCAAAGATTTTTTGCTCTTTGAATAAAGATCTAGATAGTCCATTAGATAACTTCTGCATAAGAAGAACCAGCCATCGTACGTATCGTTGTGTGAACGTTACTAGCCATCAGACCCATGCAGAGAGCTCGGGCTTACCCGAAAATCATGCCCGACATCTTTCCGCACCATGCAAAAATAACTCGGACCGTAAGCTCGCTCCTCAGTCACATGCTCGCTTGTCTTTATCAATCTCGCATGTCGCGATCGCACATGCGCCCACCCTCATGATAGAATTAACCGCTAGTTTTCTGACAAAATAGTTGTCAATCTAATCTAAGTGCACTACAATCTATACCACTCCAGGCTCCCACCATATGCACAGACACACCTAACCATTATACATCATAGTAAAGGTCGGCGACTGAGTATATAAGAGCTCGAAGCCTGCGGTGCTCCCCCATCTAGCCCCCTCTGCTTGCATAACTCCATTCCACTGAGGCTAACATCACATATATACGAGGAATCACTCACCAGCAACATAGTCACTCCTCTCTCTGGTATTCTTAACAAGGTCCATTTTTGACAAATCGTGACCTGCGATATCGGCAGATCTGTCCGAAATATGCTCCTTGTGTTGTTTGACGAGATGACCCCGCTGACAAAGCTGACATGGTCTGCCACCGTTTTAATTTTCTCTGCTCCGCACCGCACCGCACTTTTATTTTTTCTTCCGCACCGCACCAGGTCACTGAAAATTTTGATGCGCACGCACCGCACCAGATGAGCCACCACGCACGCAACCTCACCCGGTGCGTCGGCCAACGACCTAATATAATATATATTATATATATATATATATATATATATATATATATATATTATATATTATATATAATATATATATAATATAATAGTATATATATATATATATATATAAGATATATGTATGATAAAAATAATTTCGTTCGAAGGCTCACTGATAAGCCTCCGACTTAAATTTCTACTCGATTCCCTTGTTTAATATTAGCGATTGGTTTGAAACTGTTATTTGCTCTGAGTCAAAAAAATAGTTCCTTTTTCCTATATGGCTAGGCAAGTTCCGTATTTGCCGACCTACTCAATAGCAGTCATTTTTTGTTAAATAATCCCCATTTAAATACATTAGCATAGAAGTAATAATAATATTGAATTAAAATTATGCCATAATTAACATTAATTAATTTTATGCTGACTGATCTCTCTTTATACCGACTTTATTAATCATAATTTCATAAGATCAGTGACTCGTTCTTCCGATCAGAGCTGCATACTCGGCGTAAGTCATCCTTCTAGGCTAGTAAGCTAATTTGCCGCGGCAAGACAATAAATTTATTTTCATGTTTATTTTTATTGAGAATGTTTCTGTGTGGAGTTGAGTTAGTAATAAAAAGGTTTCATTTTATTTATTAATTTATTTTTACTTATTTTTTGTGCGCTGGTGTTAATTTAAAATTGGGTTTAAGTCTCTTAGTTTATATAGATATTTACGGGATTGATTAACGTTATTCTCGATCTCTATAACGTTTTTCAATTTAAAATGTAAATATAACTTTTCAATGACTTGCATTTCAGAGCAGGTTAAATTATTAGTATAATTATTGTATATATATATATGATATTATATAGAGAAGTTGATAGCTTGGGGTCAATACTATAATAGCATATAGGTATATTATTATAGTAATAGTTGAAAATTCAAACTTTAGTTAAAAATATAAAAATGGTGAAAGTAATAATTTATACTCTATATACCTTTTACATTTTATATACAATTTATATATTTTATAACGTTAATTGTTTAATTATACATTAATACACAGATTTACTTAAAATATTTGTTTATTTTTTTTAATGCTAACACCGTCTCTTTAAAGTATGTTAATATAATTATTTAAGTAATAAGTGATATATTAATTTGTCCACACCTACTTAAGAATGATTGTTTGACGCCACACGACCGGACCCAACTATTGTTATTATAGATATACTATTATATGATGTAATATATAATAGATAAAAATATTAGTGATAAAATAATAATATAATGATATAGTTATTTATTCACATGATAGTAGTAACTAAATAAAATTATATATATATATATTAATTATAAATAATATCCGCCTATAATAACGATAATTGAATAAAAAAAGGTATATAGAGATATAATTAAGTTATTTTATAAATCTATATAATTTTAATATACTTTTTTAATTTATTTTTATTAGTTAAAAATTCATTTGGAAAACTTCAGGATTCCGCCAGAAATACTTTTTTTTTTAGAGATTCCGGCTAATATTCACGGTTTCTGGCCGATACAACTCGAAAAATTATACAGAAAAATAGAAGAGGATATCCTAATATGAGGCCCCGCCTAACCTTAATTATGTGATTTATGAAAGGCTTTCTAGTATGCCTAAATCTTGATTCTAAAGTCTTCCGTCATAATCATAAATTTTAGATGTGTTTATTACATATAAGGTATAGCACTTATGAGGTTAAAGAATGAAATCTACTATTGTTCCCATACTTATATGCTATTAATATGATATAAATATATGTTATATATTTAACATATTTATCAATAAGATATCTCTATTGATTCCCTACTTTACTATATAACTAAAACACAGTAAAGAAAACTTGCTTCCATTACTTAAATAATATATATATATATATAAGTCTTCTACGCATAACTTTATCAAGCCTATTACAGGGTAGTGATGAATGAACTATATGAGGAAAAAATGAAATTTGAACGATATTTTATATATATTCTGAAATGAGAGAATAAAAGTGAAAGTACGCGTAAGTTGTCGTTTGTCAATGTGAGAAATGCTTGAATAGAAGAATCATAGTCGTTTGATTATCCAGACAGAATGTGAGTGTGGAGATGAGTGATTCCGGGCATCATATGTAGCTAGTTGGCACACAACCGAAAGAATAAGTGATCAAGTATAAAATCAGTAATACCACTTCTTTTCAACTGCTATACTGTTTACTTGTGCATTGATCTAATGAGCTTACCTTAGCTTTCCTCAGAGCGAGTAGTTAGTTCGAGACGCAAGATCTCTGTGCTTCCTTCTACAGAATCCAGCATGAATACTATAACTAAGTTTTCAATAATACCATATATAATGTATGCATAGTAGTTTGAATATAATATTAGATATATATAGATTTATTATTATGTCTCAAAATGTAGTAAAGGATATTTTAACTCACAAGTAGTACATAATGTACAATAGCTTTTCATAAGTACTATATCATTATTATCAGCTCTAACTTATAGAACTCTACTATATATATTTGAACAAATCAAATCTATAATTTCATTATTTCAGTAAGATAGAGTTAAAAAATATCGAAGACAAAGAGACGAAAAGCAAGACAAGTCGTAGCTGCGAAGATCCAAGAAAAGAGCTGTACACCAGTTGTTACGTGATTACAGCTAAAAAGTAGATTCCCTCTAGTCGTTGCTCCTTTATTTTACATAAGAGTGTTGAGCACGGTATTCATTTCCTGTTTGGAAATAGGTAATGTTACAATCTCGTAACGATCGGCTGAGATTTCTATCAGTGCTTTTCCCTGCGCGAATGCTCATACTTCAGTGAGTAACCTATGAAAGATTTACGAAGTTCAAAGATGTGGCCATAATCCTTACTCTTAAATGTATTCATAATTATAAACATAATAATACAATTGAAGTAGTCTTGGAACGATTTAACTTAGATTATTTATTCATTTAGATAGTTTTGTAAACTGTAAAACCTGAATAGATGTCATTTTTTTACATCGCTTTGTATTCAATTTACTTGTTAACTTTTAAGATAACCGCCAATATAATACTATTACAAAAGAAGACATAGCTATATGTCTTCTTTTAGTAAATATAGAAAAATTTTTAACCATAAAGTTATAGAAGTTGAAACACACACCACACACACACACACCCACACACCTACACAACCATCCACACGATGTTCTCACCGAGCCCTAATACAGTACACATCTAGCACCACACAACGAGCTATATCTACTACAGCAACATCGGTACATTAACAACAACACACACACTCATATTATCCAGTCACATAACCACAATAGAGCAACCACAATAAACCAATTATCAGAAAATACACATACACATGTACACTATACACTTAGTCAGACGTTTTAGTTATCATTCTAGTACCTATCGTTATTCATATAGCTACTTGTAAGGTAACTTATATATATAAGTGGACTATTAGATAATTCACTAACTTAAAATACATATAATTATAGTACTATTATTTAATAATATACACTGTTACAAGCTAACGATTTCATAAGCTATATATATGCTGGAACTCACAATTTGATGGGATTCGCTAGTATAGGTATAATGCATATATCAACTCCTTATTCTTCTAGCGCTCTACTCTCCTCTTTTTCCCCAAGATTGAGTTTAAGTAAGGTGCGCTACAAGACGATGTGCAGGAGAAGAAAAGCAGTATTAGTAGTATGACAAATGTTCGAAAAGAAGCCCAGCCTTACCCGCCCCCTCTGTACCTAGTGAATTAGTGAGAACTCGTCACAGACAGAAACCATAAGGTATATCACACAAAATTTGAAGCCTAGAACTTTTAGTGTGGACGGAACAGGAACCCTCACAGTATTTTTGTTAATTCCAGTCAATGTAAGGGTTCATCCCTTGGCCCAACCGAGTGTGGCGCGGCCACAAATATACCCCCCCCATTTTTTTACTAGCTAGCAGTTGGTTTTTGCCCCCACACTCCCATTGTGAATTATACCATAAATTAAAACCGAAACTCTCGTCCGATTGCATACATAAGAACCTGAGTCATGCCATATATATAATTCTCGGACCTCAATGGAAAAAAATAGACTCTCTGAAACTCACAATATTTCATCTCTTATCAGACATACGTGTATCAGCCGACTGTCAATTCATCTATTGGTCTCCACAACACGAGTACGGAGAATACTGGTATAAACACACAACAACAAACTCTTACTATTCTACTATGTAATACATCGCTTTTATACCCACAATAATTCTTGAATCCGACTAGTTCAATCATACCACTTTTTCCACAATGAAACATAAAAATCGCATAATCTATATATTCGATACTATTCAATTTATTCTTCTCACTATACCTCTCATCTTTCTATCAAACCACATCTTATTGTCTCTAATATTAGATATACAATTCACTATAATCTTACTTAAATGACCTTCTCACACCTAGAGCATTGCCACTAACGATCTTCCACATACTCAACACATTGAACATTTAAGATCTATACTTCTTGATTCCAGACCATAGTCTCACTTACTATACAATACATTATTACCATTAACAACATACCCTTCATGTATGAACTCTAAGTCGGCACTCAAGACTTTGAGTCCTCAACATATCTACATACATACCTCCAAACAGACTCTACTATTACACCAACATGCTACCCAGCAACACCTATCACCTCGCACAACTTAACCCAACATCTATTCATCCTACTGACCAGCTCACTACATCATCCGTTCCCATTCCTCACCAACAAGCATCATCCCTAACAACATTTAAACTCAGATAAAGCTATTTTCACAAAGACTGTTAACTCATTCTCAGAATACATATAACATATAAAACTTCACACTGAGTGATTTCTGTCCTCACTCATCAGAGCATAATACCTTCTATATTTCTCTTAATTCTACATCTTTACTTATTGATTTCAAACCACTCTCACATTTTTATTATAACTCTTATTTCACAAGCTCCGATAAGCCACTAATCTCCTATGACCCAATCCTCTCTCATATACTCTCTTTACAGATTCTGCCCGACACAGCGAACCAATATACAACTCCAGTCACACTCGGCACACATCAATCAATAGGATAGACACGACACCCTACTACCCACCCTCATACTCCACTTCACTCCATCCAAATTTCATAAACACCATATCTACCTTACCCATCCCCACCTCGAATTCTATCTAATAACCACCATACCACAACTATAACAACAACTTCGAAACAACTTTATTACACAAAAAGAGAAGTAACATTATTACGACAACCACTGGTCATACAACGTCTGTCTATTAAATCCTAAAATCTAATCACCTATTACCACATTATTCTTACTCAAAACACGCTTTCTCCTTAATCGATTCTATTACATTACTTTGTTGAAATTCCCATTTCAAGAAGAGCACTCATTGATCCACCTATTACCCAGATATTATCACTACATACTCTGCCAATCAAAGCAATTATTCCCTATTTAACTCTCTCTATAACAGCCCTAGTGATGCTAAAAATATCAATAAATCCTTTCTTAAATATAAGTTTATTACATATTTCTCGCCTCATTATTATCAAATTTACATTCATATATGATTCTCCACATTGCCTCATTTAAAAATAACTGATCCCTAGCCAGCCATTCTAACCTATCTACCTAAAGTCACCCTTTTGATTTATCCTTCTACCCACACTCAGTCTTCAGTCACTCGATACAGCAACTCTTTGCGACCAAAATACCAGCAGTTGAGTATAGCGCTCTTCCCTTGGACAACAACAACTCATACCAAAGATAACTTATAATTTCACAAACACATATAATTTCTGAACAGTTCCCCTTTTACTCCCTCTCTACGCGGCTCTAGTATATCGACCGCGGTTACTTATATCACCGCTCTCCTCCGAATCCCTTCTGGAACTATTTCCCATCCATAAACGCTCTTATACACAAATTCCAACCAAATCAAATTCAATCACCATCTCGCCTTCCGTTCTTGATCATTTCATACTAGTAATTCTCTATATACCTGCAGATTTTACCATTCTTCAACGTTTCTACTCTGCTTGTTACCCTCGTTCAGCTTACTGAATTATATATAGATTATATATATATATTTATTATATATATAGTATATATAAATATGATAATATATTAAGTATATATATATATATATTTAGATATATATAATTATAATATATATTATAATATATATATATACTTAGAGTGGTATGCACACTTTCTGGAAAGTTCAAGGGGAAATAAAATTTGGTTACAGGAGAAAGTCAGGGAAACGTATTTTAAAATTAATGGCTGAAAAGTTCAGGGAAATTTTAAAATTTCCAAACATATGAAGAAATGGTTCCCATGGACCAAGTTACAGATTTTTTGAGTGTATATTTTTTTCCTAACGTTTTTACCTATAGTAATTGTGCGGAATAGAGATGTTGATATTAGATAAGTGAAATGAAAAGAGATGGGCCAGGAATGACATTCATTTATTATCTTATTCTACAAAGTTAGAATTTATCAAGTCTAACCTTCTGGAAAACGCGAGTGACTGAATAGGTATATTAATGTTATTATTATACTTAATTTAAAATTTATTGATTTTATAAATTATATAAAATTTTGGCGTTACAGAACTAAGAGCTCTAATATGTATGGATATGACAGATGCCAGGATACTTCTAGAGAGACTCTATTTGTTAATCAGACAAGTTTTTTAAGCAGAATATGGTAATGGGTGATAGCTGAAGTGGAAAAGTTTCCGGTTCCGGCCGGGATTTTTTTTGTGATTCTGAAGTTGAAAAGTTCCGGTTCCGGCCCGAACCAAAAATTTTCTGGTATCGGTACATCCTAATATATATATATATTTATATATATTTATATATTAATAGTGTATAGATATTATATATATATTAATATATTATATATTAATATATATATATAATATATATTCTTTACTTTCTTTCTCCATTTCATTCATAACCTTGTAGTATGGTTATTAGGTAAGGTGCTATGTACAAGCATTCGGAAAAGAAAAGCAGTGAGGAGTTAACGATGACAAACGTCGAAAAAGTAAGACCCAGCTTAACCGCGCCCTCTGTACCATTAATTAGTGGAAGCTCGTCCACAGACAGAAAAATCCACCCGTAGAGCACATGGGAACCGCGACTGGACACCTCACTATGGTTAAAATCTGTCAATGTAAGGTCTTCATCCCCTGCCCAGGTGAGGCCACATCCATGCCCCCATACTTAAAACCCCGCCATTTCGTCTCTATTATCATGGCACCTTTATTCTCGCCTCTGCCAAACTCACTTATTCTCTCCTTCAGACATTTCGTTTATTCAACACGAACTCAAATCCACCTTTCTCTTGTCGGTCTTCCCAGCCGGTCGGTATCCCAACACACTCACCAACTTATATATCAATTCCGCTTACCAACCTACTATCATTCATCCTTTCCACGAGACCAAATACATGAAATAAATAACATTACTTTCATTTATTCTCTCATTTACCGCTTCTTCACACCACACCACCTTCTAATACGTATTTCGATTCCTCTTACTTATAATTCTTCTCACACCTAGCACAATCCTCCATAAGATTGTCCATCTGAAACAATGTACTTTTAATCTATACTTCTTATTCCAGACAATAGTCTCATACCATACAATAAACACAGGTAACAACATACCCTTCATGTAGAATAAGACCCTAGCCACTCAAGACTTGAGTCCCTTTGCATTTCAAGCACAATCAATTTAGAATGCTACCAGCCACCCTTTTACCTGCCGATTCACAACTTATTCCTATCTACTTACTCCTCATCGTCCGTTCCCTTCTCATGCAACATATATACCCTAAATATTTAAAACTCAGACACTTATGTTCTAGATATCTGCTACACCATTTACTTAACTAACTTCACCACTGAGGAGTTTCCTATCCATCGACAACAACTTCATAACACTTTACTCTTAACCACGTTTACTTTCAAAGCCCCTCCTTTTACACACACACACTCTGCCAAATCTCTCTATCAATCCTCTCAAACTTCTGCAAATCGATTCGCCACACGGAACCAAATCATCGCATATAATAGGTTAGGGCACCCTCACACTCAACTCCTATCTCCACCAATTCTAACCACCATTTTTCCTTACCTATCCCCACCTTTCAAAATTCTTTCATAACACCCACTCCATATATCAATAAATTGAATAACCAAGTAGATACATAACACAACCCCTGTCTCACCATTCCACTATTAATCCTAAACCATAATCCCACCATTACAACCATTTATTCTTATAACACGCCTTCACTATCGTCATACATACTTTTTGATTTCAAGAACCTACCACCAAACACCATATATTCCTAACTCACCAGGCCCTAATAAACGCTTCCCTATTTTAACTCTATACATACGCCTGTTGCAAAATTAATAATAAACCTTAAATACAATTTATTCTTCATTCTCCCTCTTTTGCTCAATCATTGTTTCAAAATGTAAAGATTGATCCTCACACATCCTCTACCACTCCTAAAACGCACCTTGTTCTTCTTCACCATCAGTCCCTCAGTCACTCGAGCAACTCTTTCGACCAAATAATACCAGCATATTATAACCTTCACTTCTTTACACACTCAATAAACTATTCCCGTATAAATTTCTATTCAGTATCCCTTTTCTCTACCGATTAACCCTTATTATATAATACTAAGGATTAGGTACTTTTATTACCGCCTCGTTCACAATCCCTTGGAACTTACCCATATTCCATAATACACTTTATTTGACACAACTTTCACCAAATCCAATCAATCACCTATTTCATCTATACCTGCACTTGATATTCTATATTTCACTAGTAATTTCATTACTTATTATCTTGCTGATTTACCATTCCTTCAGACTTTCTCACCCTACCTACATTACTCGTCACTCCTTTACTAATAACCTCATCCCCAAAGAATCATATTCCTGCTGTTATGTACCATCAAAACCGCACCACTTCACATTATAAGCACCTCATCGATTCTGTTAATATTAGTTGCAGATTTTCGAATTGTTCTTTTCACACTCCTTTCACACCCATTTTATCTATATCATGTTACAAATAAGCACTCTCTCCCTATTCATTATTCTAAGCAGATTCTGCTTTCCTATATTCTCATTCTTAACCTTTCGCGCTTCCTTTCCAGAAGGAGCTTCCATATTTACCTTGTAAATATTGTCCTCATATCATTCCTCCTATCCAAAATACTAGTTCATTATTTACCTTCATTGTTTTCTCCTACGTATACACCTTTTAGTATTTCTTTTTTCTCCTTATATGAATTCAAGCATCTTTCTTTTTAATCTTCATCATTTGCTTTTATGTACATTCAACCACGCTTCTTTTTATGACCCTTTAACGCGCGTTTCATCATTAATTAATATATAATTATAAATATATATTAATAATATATATCATATATAATATATATATTAATTTATAATATATATATATATAATTATATATATAGATTATAATATATATATATATATATATTAATATATATAGATATATTAATTATATATAGTATTATATATAATATATATATATATATATCCTAAGATGGATTCTATTTTGTAATTAATTAATCATAAAAACTTCAGGTTAGATTACTAAGGTTTCATATGAGGTGCTAGGAGAATCTTACACTCCAAGAACGCGTATATCACCCGAGCGTTCAACTCGGAGAACTAGAATCATAAATCTCGCCATCATTTCAGATAACGAAGACCTATTACTCTAGTAGAGACCATATTAACATGTATACGAAATTCACACATCTTCCTTCGAATTACGACGAATATCGAGTTAATTATATTAACTCTAGGACAAGAGATAGAATCTCACCATCTTCTACTTCGAATTGTCCACAGTAGGTATATTTAAAACTCATAGACTTAAAAGATGAATAGTTAAAATTCCACCTTCTCTCATCTTCGAATTTAGCGGAAGACAGTAATTTTAAAAACTCGTAGTAAGACCAAGAGATTAGAATCTCACCATATTTTTCATCTTCTGAATAATTAGTATACGAAGACCAATAATTTTTAACACGAGACCCAGAATAGTAAGATAGAATCTTCTTTACAATCATATCAATTCTCCGAATTAGTTTGAAGTATCAAGTAAATTTTTAACTCGAGACCAAAGAGATAGAATTTTCACCATATGCTTCTCTTCGTATTAGTTACGAAGACAATTAATTTTAACTCGGAGAGACCACGAGATAGATAATATCACCTTCTCCTCTTGGAATTAGTGACGAAGGCAGTTAATTTTAACTCTAGGTAGACCAATTGATATAGAATCTCACCTTCTTCTCTTCGATAACTAGCGATTAAGAACAATAAATTTTAAATCTGTTCAGAAAGACGAAAGAGAATCTCCGTAAACTTTCTACTCAAAATCTGTCATGCCAAGGGATTCTACTTTGAAGAATCGTATAATCTAATAGTAGTATGTTAGATCCAAAATTTCACCATCTTTATACCAAATAACAATAGAGATTATTTAATTTTAACTCGTAGGAACTAAACAGAGGAAATCTCACCATCTTGCTTCTCTTTCGAGAATTGCGAAGACAGTAAATTTTTAACGCGAGACCAAGGGATTAGAATCTGCACCCACTTCATTCTCTATCGAATTATTATACGAAGCTTAATAAACAAAGTTGTTTGTTGGAGGAACGAGACATTAAGGAATGCTTTGTTCTCCGTCTTCCGTTAATATATACCGAGACAGTAAATTAAACTCGAGACCAAGTAAGATTAGTTATCTCACCTTCTTCGCTTCGAATAGCGGGAAGGAACATTTTAAATTTAGAACTCGAGACTAAGAACATAAAACTCACTAATACTTCTATTACCTCCTACGGATATTAAGCCAAGACAGTATTTAAAGCTCAAGAGAGCCAAGAGATAGAATTCTCACAATCTTCTTTCGAATTACCTAAGCGCGTAATTTAAACTCTAGAACAAGAGATAGAATGTCACCATACTTCTCTTCGTGAAATTAGCGAAGACCATTAATTTTGAACTACAGTAGACCAAGTAAGATAGTTAATTCACCATCTTTTTCTCATATCGAATTAGCGAAGACAATATAATTTTTATTAACCGAGGACAAGAGATAGAATCTCACCATCTTCTTCTCTCCGAATGTAGTGAAGACAGTTAATTTAAACTCAAGAACAAGATATAGAATATCTTTCCATCTTCACCAATCGGCACACGGTAAGTTTGAACACTTGGCCCAATCGGTCAGTTCAGATCAAATTTCACCCATCTTTTACAGCCCTTAGATGTGGCAGTGCTTGCCAATTTAAAGAAAGTGTGGAATAAGGTGCTAACTAAGTGGAAGCTTGGTGAGGGAAAACATTACGCTGTTTTGACCAAAAATGTATTCCCTTCCCTTCTCCTGGAATTATTGGAAAGCATAGATGATAAGTTGAAGCCCCCTAGCTTCAGCTGGCTTTAAAACTAGGTGGGATATTTCCTTTCAAGCCTGAAGCAGGCCTTGAAAAAGTCCGGAAAACACCTCAACATTCCAATACAGTAAGTCCAGCAATGATTTCATACCTTCAAGACCAAAGATAAAGCAATGCTCCTATAAAAAGGAGATGATGTTGCTTTGGCAACCGAGCTCTTTTCCAAAGTATATATAGAACTGACTGACCTTCTGGATACATCTACTTCAACCCAGAAAACAGTGAAAGGACCTCCCATAGGACCTCCCATAAAGGAATTACATTTTGAAAGATAAATAGAAACAAGTCAATCAGTGGGTGCTAATGAAAATAGAGATGGTGACTCTGTGTCTTACAGTGTTAATACCGAAAAACTAAAAGAAGTGTACAATACCTGTGATTATGTATTAACTGAATACCTCCCAAATGTGTATTAGCTACATAAGTAAACTTCTTGAAAAATTTAATACTGATCGGAGGAATCAGGGGTATAGAAAAACAGGAGGAGGAGGAGAGTAGCGGAGCGCGGTGTTAGAGTATATTGCGGAATGTGTTGGCGACGTGAGTTTTTGTATAAGGTATGAGGAGGTGCGAGAGTCGAGGAGAGGTAGGAAAAGGAGAGGAAAAACGGGCGTAAGAGGTGTGGACCGGAAGCTCCCGGAGGACGGTTAGATGTGGCGGCAGACGCAGTGGAAGGGAGGACGTCGAGTTCATTGATAGCGTACGCTGTGATGTTCGTCGTAGCCACGGCATCTTCTGGAAGAAGAAGGGTGCGAATTATTTTCTGCTTCCCCGTGTAGATGGAGTGCCACCCCAACAAACTCAGCATCCTTACCATCAATTCCGAGAGGGTTTCTGGTCGCCCAGTGAGATGCCTCCAGGCAGAGTTTCGCAATTGTTCCTCCTGGTGGGGCCAAGACTCCGTTAGGTTATTTGGAGCGTGTTGAAGGGGTTGTTAGAGTCTCTAGTTGATGCCTACCAGGAAACCCATCCTGATTTTGAGGAGGAGATTCTGGGTAGAAGCATTCTAAACTCGTCGAATATGCTCTCTCTCATATCGATGGGTCGGCCGCGCTGGACCTCAGCCAGGTCAAACCAAAGCTCGGGATCTGTTTTTACGAGAGACAGATTCGCAAATAGGCACACTGTCTGGTGTAGTAAGTTTTTGATTAGTGGTGAAATATGGGTAAAGACAGTGAAAGGAAAGAGAAAAAAAAAACTTAATAAAGATGTGACGACGAGCGGAGAGCACGTATACGCCCAGAGGTGGGTCGATTCGAGCCTTAGGAGGGGCTATGACCAAGGTTTAAAATGAGGCGCTGCCCTGCGATATAAATTGGCAAATACAGATGATATACCCTATTATAATAATTAAAGTTGTTCTCTTTATTTTTTTACTATTATTTTTTTTTTTTTATTTGAGTGAGTGTACGAGGGTATCCACAGCACAGAAGGTGTGGCCAATACCTTGTTGGTATCAACAGGGCGATAATAAAATAATAATAATAATAAATAATAATAAAATATAAATAATAATAATAATAATAATAATAAATAAAATAATTAATAATATAATAATAATAAATACTAATAATCCATATACATCATAATGAGATAGAATGAATAATATGAAATTGGATAAGAGACAATAAAAATAAGCAGAAGCCGAACGGATGTAAGAGAGCAATTTTAATATGTTCCCCTGTGTAAATACGAACTTAACGCAAGGTAGGGGTCCAACAGCGTTATTTGATACTCTGCCGACGAAACTGGCTTCTTGATGGCTGCAGCTGGGCCCGAGAAGCTGTGAAGTAGATAGAAAGAGGCACAAACACAATGAGACATCTTTTTAAAAAAACATACCTACAAGAAGGCAAACTGGGTTCGTTTGTAATAGTTTTTCCTGGTTTTGTTGTGGGTGTTCTGATTCCCGCCTGGGAATTCAATCTTCACTCTTCGGGGTCACTATCTGAAGCTGGGTGCTTAGGACCGCTTCTTTAAGGTTGATTGAGAAGTTAATGTGCTTACAATTTTATTTTCCTACTTCTAATTTACAAGTGAGGGTTGGACCCTTGTCCTTGGTATTTGGATTGGTTATTCTTTGCTTGTATTTTAATATAATGTTGTCCTTTTTGCTATTTTTTTAATTCTACTGAGGTACTGCGTTGCGATTTTGGAAGTTGTAATTCGGCGCTTTGGTGGCGTGCTTTAGTTCCCGACGACAACTAACATTTTAAACACTAGGGCAGTGTTCGGCTCTACCCTGTACTTTCGTAGTTCGGCTCTGTAGTTCAAGCTCTGTATAGATGTTCTTTCCACTTCCCAGAGAGTGGCTTCCAAAATATATATATATATATTATATATATATAACTATAATATATATATATATATATATATATAATATATATATATATATATATATATTCAGTTATATAATTATTATATATAATATATTAATAATATATATAAATATATATATTTATATTATTATTTTTTATATATTATATATAATATTTATATATAATATATATATATTATTATATAATCTATATATATAATATTATATTATATTATATATTATATATATATATATATATATATATATGTGTGGGTGTGTATGTATATATATATATATATATATATATATATATATATATATATATATATAATAATATATATATTCGTTTCACAATTCTCTCGTTCAATATATCATTTAAGTGAAACGTGTTCCAATATGTTTATTCCTGCAATCGTACATTCAAAATTTATGCCGTTCAGACTTCAGACTCGCAGTCTCTTATTGCAAGTTGATTGAAGAAATTAGGCTACCATATTTTGTTTGTAAATTTTTATTTAATATTTTTTGAAGTTTTAATTTTTCAAATTAACTTAACATGAGTAAATCCATTTCTACAGTCAATCATTAGTTTCCAGAAAGAATTCCGAAGACATTTCAAAAAATTAATGCAACAAACTGGTGTAAGTCGCGAATTAATAACTTCTGGGAAATTTTTTTGAACTTGGCTCACTGTGACAGTAATTTTAAACTTTCGTTTCTATGCAAATTTCAAAATCTTTACCTTTGTTTAACTTTAATTTTTATACAATTTAAAAATTACAGATGAAGAAGCACCGAATCGACATAAAACTATATCAACAGTAATAGAATGTATTATGTGTATAACTATTTCTCAAAAAACTTTTTATCATTTTTTGTTAATGGCTTCAAATGTACCGATGTATCGATGTATCGGCGATACAATACCGAGTACCGGTATCGCCCAAACGTTTTTTCAAAGTACCGAGTATCGGTATCGCCCAAGAGAATTTACAAGTATCGATGTACCGGTATCGCCCAAGCAATTTTCATGTACCGTGGCCCATACACTGTATATATATATATATATTATATTACGTATCAAATAGTGATATACGTAATATAAGAGATACTATATATATATACACACTATATATATATATATAGTAATATATATATATATATATATATATATATATATATATAGTACTAACTTATTCATAATATATATACTGTCAGGGGCGTAGCCAGGGGGGGCTGAGGGTCTGCAGCCTCTCCGATATATTATCAGAGGTGCAATTTTTTCAGGAAAAATTTATTATTTTTTTTACCTACTATATATATATATATATATATATATATATATATATATAATATAATATTTTTATTTACTATATGATATATATATATATATATATAGTATATATTACATTATTATTTATATATATAGACGTATTATATATATATATATATATATTATATATATATATATATATATATATATGTACTCACTTTAGTTATATATATTAATATATATAATATAAAAAATATAATATAGGTTATTATATAATAAATATATATTAAATATAATACTTAGACTGATAGTAGTTATACTATAAAACGTATCATTATTAATTATACATATAAGTATAGTCTACTATATATATCAATAAAAAGGTAGTTGGCCGTTAGTCCCCTACACCGGGGGAGGGAGGGGGTGGGGGGGCGAAAAAAAGGGGGGGCCCCTTTGGGCCCCAAGCCCGCCCCCCCCCCCCCCCCCTCATCCCCCCCCCCCAGTCTCCGTCCCTGAAATTATCTGCCCAGTTGCAATTTTTTCAGGCAGAAACAAAACTTCAAATACATATATATATATATAATAATATATAATATATATATATACCTATATATAATTCTTATATATATATAATATATATATATATATATATAATTATATAATTTGTATATAAATTCGTTTAAGTATGTAAATATATAATCTAATACTTAATATATATATAATATATACTAATATATATATATTATAGATATAAAAATATATTTAAAATAAAAACATTAATATAAATAAAAGTATATAAATAATTATTATATATATATATATAATATTACATTATATAAATCTATATATTATATTATATATAGATATATAATATAGATGAGTTTCACACTATAATATATAGTTAAATATATAAATTGAAGCTCTTATTCAGAAAAAAAAATCGAATAGCATGAGACAGTCTGGACACTCACAAATAAGAAAAATAGTGAAGGAAACTAGAGAAAACTGGCTACCAAATAATTGAAACTAAACGTTTAATGTGGCCAGCAAGGTCTTGCATTAGGGGCTCAAATGACTCTGGAGCGTAATGAATTACAAACTCCAGCTGAAGAATGACTGACATTTTAGAAGCTTCTTAGTTTCGGGCAAATGGAGGTGCATCCAGGTTTTGAATGAACCACTTACTTATGTCGTCAAAAAATCAAGTATACTCACGAGTCGTGATACAGAGATGAAATCTTCTAGTCATTTTCATCTCAGCTTATGCAAAGGAAAAGTAGTGGAGAGTTAATAAAAACAAACTTTTTTTTCAGTATTAACTGATGAAACAACGGATATTTCCCAACAGAAACAGTTTCACTTTGTGTAAGGTAGCGCGATTGGTGATGATGGAGGTGATACTCCTTTTACTTTAGAGAGGAAATTTTTTTATCATTTGATCCGGTTAATGATATCTCAGGGAAGCATTGGCCAAATGTAGTTTTGAAGAGACTCGGCTATCCTAAATTTAAAACTTGAAAATTTAGGAAACCCCAAGGATATGGTGGAGCCTCTTCCATGAGAGCGAATATGCGAGGAAGTGCTGCTAATCTGTTATTCCCGGTGAGTATCCTAAAGCCTATACACACATGTGTAGCGCATTGGTTTTAAATGCTAGTGTCTCTCAGACTCTTCTAAAATTTTAGGCAAACAGCCTAAAGGCGCTCCATCTTACGGATTGATTCAGCACATTTTTTCGATCGAGCCGAAGCGCACAAACTGCCTAGCATCGAATTAAAAATAAAGAAGTTTTCAAGATACACAAAAATTAATGAAGGATCAAAACGATATGGAGAGCCAGTGGTGTGAACGCATGATTCGATTTTTTCACTTATAAAGATATTTTTGAGCCAATACTTGAGTCATTGGAAGAAATAAAAGAATGGCCTGGTTAATTATCACAGAAAGCTTACTTCGTAGTTAAATTCAATCAGTAATTTTTTGACATTTAATAATAAATTATACGTTTTACGTAAATTTCTTGGAATAACCTACTCTTGTCAAAACAGTTACAGAGTGTCCATCTTGGACATTGTGTTGCAATATAACTTAGTGTACATCGACTTTATTTCCTATTACTCATGATAAAGATAGACCAATGCAGATATAGTAAGTTATGAGAGAAACCATTTAAATCCACACAAGCCTAAAAATGTGTGCGAACAGCTTAGGTATTGAAATACACAATTCCAACGAACTACGAAGTTTTCCAGAAACAATCGAGTTGTAAGTGCCTTACATCAGATCCGAAACAATATACCCAACACTGCATCTCAGTTTTTTTATTCCGTTTATTTGATTGATCTGATTTTTTTCGTTGACTGATCGATTGAAAGAAACACTGAAAACCACTATCATTTCACTTCAGTATATTTTACCAGAAAGTGCAATGTACTCTTATAAGCATTTTTGAAAAAAAGCCATCCTCTTTTATAAAGAGACCTTCCGACCCTCACAGAGGATACACTAAAGGAGAGTGGTGTCTCTGGCAAAGTAAATGGCTGTTAGAAAATGGAAAAATCACAATTAACTGCGATCGTATTGGACTAAGTGTGACAAGAGGAGGTTTCCTAGCATTGCTACTGCCTGAATATCTTAAGCAGTATTGCTGTAATCCACGCACAGTAGAATCTAAAGAACCTTTTTCGACATATATTAAGGAGTATGAAACGTCATTAACGGACATAGTTGTTTGGAGGGACACATTAAGGTCTTGCTTTACACATGTTCATTCATCAGAGATCAATCAGCACAGAATATCAGCAAAGAAAATATTATTGAATCACACCTCAGTCAAAAAAAATCAAGGATAAACTGAATTGACCTTATAGGAATACGGATCGGTACACGTTCTTATGAAAATTATATAATATATATCAAATTATATATATATATTATATATATAAATATATATACTAATATTATATATATATATTATAATATATATATATATATATATAAGTATATATAATATATTAAATATAATATATATATATATATATAATAATATATATATATATATAATATATATATATATATATATATATATATATTATATAATATATTTATATATATATATAATATATATATATATATAATATAATATATATATATATACCATTATTAATATATTATATATAATATATATATATATATATATCTATATATATATATATAATATATATAATATTATATATATATAACTCATTTGAAATGTAATCCACTTGCGAAAGTCAGCAGCCCCCCAAAAAAATTCCTGCTACGGCTGATATATAAATATATTATTATATATATATATATATATATATATATATATATATATATATATATATAATATATATATATATATTATATATTATAGTATATAATATATTATATATATATATATATATATATTCACTTATTCAGATTTAATTTTCATTTCCAATTATATTGTGTATTCGTGTATTTATTCTTTAAAAGACATTCGTATATTTTTATAGCTTGGCACATCTGGGATCTGGCACACCTGTCTCGAAGAAAATGTTTATACCATGCCTGAAGGCCGGGTTGAAATTTCGTTAAATCTTTCTCGGATTCATTATTTCAGAAACTTCCCAATCTAGCCACCTGCTAGTGAACGGTGTGGGCTTCATTGGAATTTGGAATTTAGAATTTGGATATCGCGTATCAAAATAAAAGGAGGATTAGATTTAAAAATAATGAATTTCATGTGTCTAATTCTTTCATGAGTTATAAATTTGTTGAATTAATGTTATTACATAATTGAACATTATTATTGTATTTTTTTTTATTTGCCTGTTTTTATTATTTTGATAATTGTGATACTAAGGCTAAGTTGGGCCTACTACACTTGAAATCGTGAACATTTATTTTGATTTAAAATATAAATAAAAAAATATTCAAAATGGCAAGCGTGTCTTACCAGATCGCAAATTTACTTGAAAAGGTTAGTTCTTAACAATTTGAAGCCAATATTTTTAATGTATTTATTACTTAGACTTATAGCTATGATGTTATGGATTTGGTGCCTGCATTTGTTAGCTAGGCCTAGGTTCTCATCATTGTTCTACTAATAATTATATAACCTAAATGAATTGTGAAAGCAAATAAACCCTAATATATAATATATGGACAAAGTATACTTTATTAATATTATAATATATTATATTAAATATACTATTATAATATAATATATATATATATATAATATAATATATATATATATATATATATATATAATATATATATATATATAATAATATATATATATATAATTTTGCAGCTAATGTGAGATAGTAACGCAACTATTGTATTAAAGCTATAAAACTTTTAATTTACAAAAATGGTGAAACCAAGTTCTTTAATTTTTTTTTTTAGCTTATTTTAAATATATTTTAAATTTTTACCAAAAAAATTACAAAATAAAGCTCTAAAAAAAAGTAAACTAGGTAATAGTTTGAGTTTAACAGATTCCTTTAAAAATCGATTTTTTAGAAAAATCAATCAAATTGTTGTTACCTATGAAACACTGTTGTCAAATTTAATTTTTCTAGGTCAGCTAGTTTGGGACCGTTTTTGACTAGCCATGCTTATAAACCAACTATAATGATATCCTAATAGCCTAACAACACATTATTTGATAAAAGTGAAAAGAAAATTGTTTTGCAATAAAGCTTCTACAGTAAATCATATTATTTTTTTAATTTAAATCTATGTAATCTTACATAATACTTTAATAATTATTAATTATATTAATTATTATATTATTATTATTATTTATTATTATACTATATATATATAGTATATGGCTATATTATATAGTATATATATATTATATATACTTACATAGATAAAATAGATATATTATTTTTTTCGGTATATATAGTATATATATATATATATATAATATATATTATAAGAATAATATATAGTTTTTAAAAAGTTTATCTAAAAAGTATTGACTTCAGAAAACTATTCATATTTGGAATCAGCGTAAAAGCTTATTATATGTAAAGTCGTTTAATGATTTAAAACTAATGAATACCCTAGAGTAGGCCGCATAGATATCAGGAGTTGGGGTCTCTGTTGCCGCTCTGAGTTGGACTGACGGGGGCGCAACGAAAGTCCCCATCGGCTCCGAGCACCAATGAGTTCAAAAAGAAACATATAAAATTTCCATTAGGGGCCTCGCAGCCTGATGGGTGACCAGTAGGGTAAGATGAAATCCCTGTCGTCCCACCTTAGAGGCCGAGAGACCCGTCACTCCTGATATCTATGTAGTCTATACTCTAGGTATTACGTAGTTTTAATCATAAAACGACTTTATATATATAATAAGCTTTGTACGCTGTCCAAATATTAATTTATTTTTCCTATAAGTGTCTTTACACTTTTAGTTTTTTTTACATTCTGGTAATAGTTATACGTGCTGATTCAAATGTAATTGGTTTCTGTGTGCCATAGGCTATATATAATAATATTACTATATATATATTATATATATATATATAGTATATATATTAATATCTTATTATATTATAATAATATATATAAATGTTGAAGTTTAAATATTGATATTATCATATATTTTTAATATCATATTATATTTATATATATATTAAAATCAGATATATATATATATTATATCTATAATATTTTATAATTATTATATATATATTTATTTAAGCTAATCAGGATAATTATACTTCATTATTTTATATATATAATATAATATTTACCTGCTCTCCAGGTTTTATACTACTTTTATTTATTATATATTGACAATTTTTACGATATTTTAATTTTTAAATCTTGGTACAGAATGTCTCTTTCTAATTTCCTATATTCCTATTCTTACGTCCAATAGTCTCTGTTATTTTTATCTTTTTATTTTAATATTTTTATTTTGTTATTATTGTTTTGTTGTTTTTTTTTGTTATTTTGTGCTTTGGCCTATAACATTTAAATATGATTTAATGAGGTTTGGCCACTACTGGAGTTCTCTAGAGTACTTTTTTTATGATCATTGGGTGCTAGAGATACAAAAAAAAAAACGATTATCGGAAAAAGATATCTTGAGGTATTTCGTCAGAATCTGTTTAACTCAACTATTAACGCGGGCTGCAATTTCAATTTTTTTTTATAAAAAGGTTATAGTTTAAATTTTTTCCTATTTTTTATGATTATTTATATAATTTGAATAAAATTTTTGTTTGATAATTTTTTATTTTTTTTTTATCTTAGTTATCTAGAGTAAATTGTAAATAATAAAAATAACTAGGGTTTAGAGAAATATAAAAAAAAATGAGTTAATATTATTTTATTTTAATGTATAAAAATATTTTATTTTACGCTATGATAGTATATGAGAAAATTTCAATGTTTGGAAAAAATAATATATATATTATATATATATATAATTTATATAGTATTAGGTAGTTATTACTATATATATATATATATTATATATATATAAGATAGGTATATAATATATTAATTTAGGTTCCTCTGTTTTAAGAAACTACTATGTTCAGAGTTATTTGGTAAGTTTTTTTTTAAGTTAAAAGGCGGACATTTAAATTATGATATATGCTTAGGGACTAATCTTTTATGTAATATTAGTGAATATTTCTGACGGGTTATGTAAATATTAGAATTATAATACTTATATATATTTATTATATTTTATTTAGATTTATCATATCTATTATATTGGTTATATTATATATTATAAATATTATTTGTTGGGAGGTATATAATATAGGGTTGGGGGTGATACTATTATATATATAGTATTTACTATTATTATTTTGTTATATTTATTGGTTATATCGGGTATAAGAGTACTGGTTAGTACATAAAAAATGAATATTTTGTGTTGTTTGCCTATAACTATTAAACTATTTAACAATCAGACTTTTATAATAATTTCTTATAATGGCTAGGCCTAGGATATATATCCCAGGAAAAATTATTTGTTTTGCTTTAATACTTTTATAATTATTTAGACCGAAACCCCCCAACCCACTGCAAACAATAAAACACCGCAAATGTAGCGATAAAAAAACCCCTACAAATGTCTCCTAAAGATGACAATGTCATCATACATTTTTCAGTTTACAGGGTCATTTTTAAGCATATATACTATGATAAAATATTATTAAAATATGGTAAAAAAATAAGTAAAATTTTAATATGATAATTAACAAGAAATAAATTTTTAATTTACCTTAATTGTGTTCTGATTTTGTGTGATGTAACTGGTTGTGTTTGTACAGGAAAGTTTGCTGTAGCTACTTGAATTATACCCCCTCCTGGCCCTAACTCCTTGAATAGATTTGTGCATCTTATAAACACAGCTCATCTGAATAGTTTGAAACCCCTACACCTCCGGTTTCATTGAATAGGTTTAAACCCCCTAACACCCCGTCGCTTTGAAATATGACGAAGGGTAAGGCCAGCCGAGTGTAAAACACTGTGAATTAGATGCGTTCTAGAACCTCAATAAGTTGAAGACATGCTTGGCAATAAGCGGGAATCGACAACTGCATACCTCTAAAGGCAATACTAGCGCATATCCAAGCTTCTTGCTCTGTAGCTCTAGAAATAAAAAAGTTTTGCATAGGTGGCATTAGAAAAGGGAAGTGTGGAGTGCTATCTAATACTAATCCTTAATGGTTTAAGCTTAAAGTGCTTAGATTTTATTCATTTAACGCATGGGATTGATTCAGGCATATTGATATATACTAAAAAAATCACGAATAACCTATACTTGGGTATATTCTGTGACAATGATGTCAATGCTAGATGCATTACGAATAGGGGTGCGTATATAAACCATGGTAAAAGAGTGTCTCTACAATGCCATTATACAACCATGGCATTCAACTCCTATAAACCATTTAACTAGGGTTAGATACCTGACTCGGGTATATTCTATGATCTATGATACACTTTGGTGAGGTACCAGATGACTGGAAAATGGCATATGTTGTTCCTAATATTTATAAGAGGTAGTAAGGAAGATTTGGGAAATTATAAGGCCAGTTTAGCTTAACATCTCTGGTTGTAAGGTTCTGAAAAGTTAATGAAGATCATATAGAGAAATATTTTAGAAGATAACAAGTTATTGTATGACTCCCAGCATGGTTTCAAGCCAAAACGGGGTAAGTCATTTCAGACATATTATCTCTTTTAGAATTGTATGCGATGTGACCACAATACTATTTTCCTTCTTGTGGTTTGATTATTGTATATATTTTCATAAGCATTGCCTTTTTCACATAACCAGTTTAATCACACAATAATAAATCAAATGAATATATTATTTAATATGACTAGAATAACTGCTATGTTATTAACACTATTTTCATCTTGTATTATATGATTTTATATATTTTTTCACTAAAATGTTATAAAAATATATCATGAGGAATGTTTAGTATATTTAGTGCTGGGGCCACTTTGTTCCTCATATATGATAAATGATTTAGACCAGGGACTTAAATGCAGGTTTCCTAAAAGTTTGCAAGATGGAACTTAACTAAAAGTGGCCCACCTCAATTAGGGATGTGGAATTTGGATGCAAGATTCAAAATGTATCTTGATAAACTTCTGGGGTGGGCAGATAAGTGGCAAATGAATTTTTAATAGTAAAAGTGTAAGGTTCTTTCACCTAGGTTACTCAAATAAGTTTTAACTACGATATGAATGGGGATTGGCTTGAGTCCTGTGGACCAAGAAAAAGATTTAAGGTGTGATTATAAGCAGTAATTTGAAAGGTGCTAATACAGTGTTTGGAGCTTAGAAAATAAAGCCTATAAGATGCTGGGTCATAAATAAATCGCATGTGTTTTACAAGAGCAGAAAGTAATAAGTAAACTGTATAATAGCTATGTTAGGACAGTAATAGAGTATTGTGCACAGTTTGGGCCCCTTAATTTTAAAGAAAGACTTAGATATGCTAGAAGAGTGCAACGTAGAGAAAAGCAAGGATATTTCTGGGTATTGAGGTAAAGAGCTAATGAGGAGAGCTAAGAAGGAAGTTAGGAATGTTTTTCTGTAGAAAGGCGATTTGCACAGAGGGGACATGATACAAGTCCTACAAAATATTTAATCTATTGATAATACAGAGACCAATAAATTTTTCATAGTAAAACATGGACAGGTGACCAGGGGGCATTAATAAAAAAATTAAGAAGAAAGCATTGATTCCGCAATATAAGAAAGCAAGCATTCAGTAATAGGGTTGTTAAATTTTGGAATAGTCTGCCAGAGGAGGTTGTTGAGTGTGACTCGATTGAAACATTTAAGAAAGGGTTAGATTCGTTTATGGATGGGTTGGGTATCATATAATATATTGACAAAGCCAAATTGGCGGGTTTTTTAGTTATAGCAGTTATTGTTAGATGGCATGTGTGACATAACTTAGTTATTAATGCATGTGGATGGTTTGGGTATCATATTTAAATATCATTACTTTTGACCTAAGCCAAATTGGTGTGATTTTAGTTACGACAAATTGACAAGCCCTGCGGTGCTTTTGTGGATTTGCATGAGCCAGGGTTATTTTTTTTTTTTGTTTGGGTAGTGGGTATTGACTGGGAAGTAACTCTGATATGGCCATGTGGCTTTTTTTATTGTCTATATTCATTAATGTCCTAGTTGGATTATGCAATGCTAGAGTGCTAGTAAAATTTAACATGTAGAGATTGACGCTGACGTCACATTTACTAGCACTACAAAAAATGTGATTGATAATATTATTATATATAATATATATTATTTATATATATTTTATATTATAATATATATATATATATATATATTATTTATATATATATATATATTATTATTTATTATATATATTTTATATATATATATAGTACTATATATGATGTATATATAAAAAATAGGATTTTATTCTTATGGTTGCACTGTATATACTGTTTGTTTTTTTTTAATGAATTGTTTTTTGTTTTCGTTTTTTTTTTGGGGGGGTTGTCGCGGACCCCCAGCACTTGACAGAGAGGAAAAAATCAACCATACAGCATGTTGATGGGAGTTATAGCGCATATACAATGTTACATTTCAATTAATTTGGGAAGTGGTTTTTCTTTTTTATGTCAAGTGAGTGGGGGGGGGAGAGTGAGTATAAGAGAGCGCTAGCATAAATTTTATGAAATTTCTGGTGTGGAGATGGGAAGCAGAGGATGGGAACCAACGAGGAATGAATCAAATATCCATGCTAATTTATAAATTCTTAATGCAGTGAATGCTTGAAGTCTCAAAAAGTCGGTCAAAAATGGGTGAATTTCAGAAACAATTCACAATATTAAAATAGTGTCGCCAATTTCAAAAAAACAACTTCAACTATTAAAATAGGGATTTCCTCCCGCTCTTTTTTCACAGCTCGTACTAGATGCGATTTAATAGGTGCAAGGGCCATTTGTGTTTGCTTCTAGAGCAATATTAGATGATCGACAGAGTGGGTTTTTTTTGCTAACAACAATCGGTGTTTTCTCTTATATATGAATATATAAACAAGCAACTTAATAATAAATAAAATAAGTATATTATAAATAATAATATATATATAAAAAAAAAAAAATTTGATTATTGCAACTAATATGTAATTTTTTGTGTAATAATTCAAAGTTACTACACAACATATATGTTTCCAGGAGTTAAGTTATACTATATATAGCGTCGGGCGGGGTGGACCTGGGCCCGGCCTCTTTTAGGAAGGGGTGATTGACTCCATCTCTAAAATAATATATATATTTAAGAATTAAATATAATAATTTAATTTGACAAGCAAATGTAAATTTATAAAATAAAATTTAAAAGCATTTGCTATTAGAAATTATTTATTGGCACTCGTAATCACTACAGAGTTTTCTTTAATCTTATATGAATTCTAGAAAGTTTTGTATTAAAATGGAAAAAATTCAGAAATTAAACGTACAAAAATTCCTTCATAGAAGATTCAGTTTTGAAAATGTGGGTTTAAAAAACTTCCTTATTATATGATTAAGATTTGTGGATCGATTTTAATTATTTTTTCAGTGGATACACTCGAGTAGGTTAGCTTTAACTGGCAAAGTAAATTTTTTGATCCAAGCAGTATTTGTGGCAAAAAAAAACGGGGCCAACTTGGTCCGATTCACCCGCCGTAAAAATTGTGGAGGGGTGGCTCGGACCACCATTGTTTTTCGTATTTTACGTATTATTTAATTGAATTTTTATTACGTAAAATTATTTAAATGTAATGAAAAAAGTTACTGACGTATTACAAAAATTTTTCTAAAAAAATGAGATTTTAATAAAAAAAAAACGAGTTTCAAAAAAGTGTCAAATTTTTGGGCGAGAGGGGTGAAATCGGACCAACCCGTTAATTTTATATTCGAATTTTATTTTCCGATTATGACATTTTTATTCTTTATGGTGACGAATTTTTAATATGATAAATAATATTATATTAAGTAAAATTAAATATAAAATTGGAGAATTTAGGCGTAAAGACGTAATTTAAACAGATGGGTCCGAGTACGCCTCAGGATGGTGGGTTGCGCGTTCACCCCTCCACGGTGGCGGAAGGTGACTCCGGCGTTAAATTTCAACTTATTTAATTTTATTAAACTTTTATTATGGTAGAATTACATTATTATTTTTTTTGTGTGCTTTATGCCCGACTATAGGGCCGGGATTAAAAAAAAAAAATTGTCCAAAAAGTGCAATTAGGGGAGAGGTCGGGAGACGCAAGTTATACCTAAAGTGGAAATACAAAACAAAACCACGTTCCCGCCGGGGGAACCGCCCGACGCTATATATATATAATTATGTAAAAAAACCATCATTTTGTTTATGTAAAAACCCACTATCGTCGTAATATTTAATGTTTTAGAAATCTCAAAAAATTTGGTAGACCCATTAACCCTATCGAGTATGAGTGAAAAAAAGTGTTATAATGGTTCCAATTCGATTTTCTAAATTTTTTGAAATTTTTAAAAAATTTTAAAAATTCCACAAATTTTCAGCTCATTTGACTGACTTTTGTTGTTGACTTTTCAGCAGTGGCTGCATCACAGAAGAATCTATGAATTTGTTTGAATATTGAATGTAAAATTATGTTGGACGCGTATCATAGATCTCCATCCCAGTGAACAAATTATTTCATGAAATTTTATGCAGCCCATCAACACATCAACACACATACCATCCAACTTGTTACCCCAAAAAAAAAACCATGTGGTAATGTGTGTAATGTAAAGAAAACCTAAACCTTCCAAATTAATTGAAAATGTTGATGTATATGCGCTATAATTCCTTCCTGTCAATATGCTGTAAGGTTGTTCTTTTCCTTCTGTCAGTGTCCATTTTAAAAAACAAAAAATTGTAAGAAAAAAACCCCAAAAGTATAAAAAATATGGGTGTTTTTCTATATTGATCATTTCAATATTTTCTAAAAAAGTTCCTAAGGTTCAAGAACAGGGGAACAGAGTAGCTGGCTGCCTTGAGGTTGGGCTGAGTAAGAGAAATAATTTTGTCTAATTTGTTATATTAAGGGTTTAGTTTGTTATAATCATTTTTAGTTTAAAACATATATTAAAAAAAATGAAACGTTGTGCAATATTTTAACATTAAAAAATGTCTGTTTATGGATTGCAGACTCTATAGTTAAATGAAACAATTAATTAAAATTAGAAAAGAAACTATGTTCATCGTAATACGTTGTCCTATGAGAATATAGTGGTTTTAAGTTGTCTACAGGGACATAATCTTTTATTACCCCATATATAATATGTATATTTTATCAAAATAATAAGTATAGCCGACTAGCTTTCTTTCCGGTTGGCTGATGAATGAATATAATATTTATTAGTTCATATTTCATTTATGAAATATAATATTGGAATATATTTTTGGAATTATATATTGTCGAGTAGTTATAATATAATATAATTTAGTTTAATTATATTTATATTAAACTATACTTAATAATATATTTATCTTTTATTAGTGTATAATATATTATATAAATGAAATATAACAATGGTTAGGGATTAGTGAAATAAATATTATATTACATTACTATTAATTATTAACTATATAATATCACATAAAGTTATTATAGTATATTTATAAGAGAAAAAAACTAATATAGTTATATATTCCCTACTTATATATAATTATATATATACAATATAGCCGTTAAGATAAAAAATATAATTTATATAACTTTCAACATATTATTATTTATCTTTATCTATTTATCTTTATCTATCTATCTATAATATTTGGAATAGTATGTTGACGTTATATATATATATATAATATATATATATATATATATATATATTATATATATATATATATTATATATATATATATAATATATATATATAATCACCGACAATTATATATTAATAATATATATATATATACATTAAATATATTAATTTACTATTTTTCTGAAGTTTTTGTAATTAATTTTGAATTCTGAATTTTATTATTATCCTTTAAGATAATTAGTAATTATTTTGTAGCTTAAGAAGTAGTATATATTTTACGTTAGCTTTTTGTGCAACCACGACCATTTCGTTTAAGGTTGAAGTTTTCTTTATCCACCACCACAGATCCATCTTAAGGCTATAGGTTGAATACTTTACTTTAGACCTCAATCCATCTGTATAGGTTCTTTGAAATTTATACTAATTTTTTCATACCACGATCTCATCTAGTGATTTAGGTTGGACTTTTATTTTTTTTGCAACCGACGATCCACTAATCCCGGTTAGTATAGTCAACTTATAACGGCTTTTATATTAAGTCAAGTGTTAAGGATATAGATATCTGGAGTTATAGAGTTAGACACCGGAGAGATTTTTAAAACTATAATATTAATATATACTCATAGAGGTTAGTAAATATAATATATTATAATATATATATATATTATTAATATATATATTATTAATATATATATATATATATATATATTAATATATATAATAATTAAATATATATATATATATTATGTATTAATATATATGTAGATTTAATATATGTTATATATTATATATTAATTATATAAATAATATATATATATCATATATTATAAGGGATGTGACTGTAATTTATTCTGGATAAGTATATCCGTATTTTCGGGCCTAAATTCGGCCAAAAATGCCTGAGAATACTGTAGAGTGATATGAAGAAATCAATTAATTAGGAACATGGGAACTCCTGGCGGTACAGTAGGGAATTATTTGGTTGAATATTTGAGCTCATTTGGGTGGCCAGTAATATCCAGAGGCTTATCATATAACTCAATGACATATTATCACGACAAACTAATAATAGGACGATAAAGTTATTAATTTTCAATTTTAAATTTGAAATTTTAGAAACTTAATTTTCACCTAAAAAATATAAAAATAATAATATGTCTTTGTTACAACATTATGGCGAAAATCTTAGTCATTTGTCAGATCCTATAAGGGGCCTTTGACATTTTTCAATAAATATTCTAAAAAATAGAATTCATTAGTGATACGGGAATAATGGACTAAACATAGTAGCGGTTAGAGGGAGAATGGCTTGCTTAACTAAATTTCATGTTAATGTTTACCAGGCGCACCTATTGAACAATTTGGTGAATTGACTTTTGATTTCAAAAAGTCTGTAAAATAACTGAACGTGACTGTAACCGGAAACCATAAGTCTATATCTATGTTCACCTTTAAGTAATCTCAGTGATGCATTGACATAAGCTAAAACTTATCATGAAAGACTGCTGAACGTCAAATATACGTCATAAATTAATTATTATCAGTACGTAGTTTCTAATCATACGCTGTGAGATCAGAACTTAATGAATTATTAGCTTAAAAGATTGTTTGATAAATACCAAAATTGATTCCCCTTATCTATATCCATATTAACGTATCTGCTGAATGCAATCAGAAAATGTTGACTATGAATTTTTCAGTGGGCAAAATATATATTCGATTTTAAACTTGAGAGCCATTGTAAGCTAACATAAAAAACTAAAAAATATGCTATATAAACGTAGGAATAACAGTCGCCCACAAGTTAGATCCCTTATCCATTTTTAGCAATAAATCTATTTTTAAATATAAGGACAATTAAATAACATAAGCTTTATCTAGTGGAATATTTACACTCTATTAAGAAGAGAGATTAATGAAATGTGAGGTAGAATAAAAATGAACTTGGATTAATTGTCTAAAGTAAGGGTAAAAAGCATTTTTGCTCGACCGAAAGCATTCATAACGATAAAGATATTGACTCAACTATTGCAACGACCCAAATAAAATATCTCGCAGAATATGAATCAAATATTGAAATCTGTCAACGAGTACCATTATATGGAGCTTGATGAAGGTATGAAACGTAAATAGTCACTCAATGAAAAGATTAGTTCGATTTCACGCTAGAATCCTTCTCGAGGAACAATCTGTGATGCAATATCCCTGTAGTGGGAGGTCAACATGTGATGACTGAAGGTATTTCAGTTTGTCAAATGTGAGTTTCAATATATATGTTACGGATTAACAATATGGAGTAATTTTCGGCAGAGGTCGGAAAGTCTCACTCGCAGAAATATCGGATCTCAATACTTATACACTATTATAAAGAAAGTAGAGATTGAAAGAAGAGTCCCGTATTCTATCTATCATGACAGATAGATTATTATGTGAGATTATATAAAGATAAATATGTCTATACATAAAAGAGCTACAGCAAGAGAAGTAAATAAATATATCAAAGATGGAGTAAGAAGCCTATTTTCGCACCCCAGACTGAAGACAATTAGTTATACAACCAATATAGTGTGACACAACAAAACACTCATAGGAAATTATCCTAAGCTGAGGAGACTTGTATTATTAAAAACCATATGCAATTAGAATACCTTTCAGCTTCCACACGTCACTAGCTTCGTAACACCTAGAAGAGAATTATATTTAAATATATTAATAAGATGTTAGTGATATATATTTTAACGCAATGTCTCTATAACGAATATTTACAGTTCGAGAGAGATGTCTACTGAACTTCTAATGTTCTGTCAATTGTAACTCTTTATGAGCCTATATTTCTAATATGAATGTTTAAGTTTATAACAGCTTGTAAACTGACGTTAGTAAATGTCTTATAATCTATATTATCAATTTTCATTTATTATTTTTAATAGTACATTCAGAATGGTATTTGCTACTACAGGTAAGCAACAGTATGTTTATCTATATCACCTTTATTTGTTTTTTATATGTATAACACAATAACAGCATAATCACAAAAGTATCATTGGACGGGCTGTATTTGCAGCGATAGAGGAGGATAGTATTCAAAATCTCACTCAGCCTGAATATCCCAAAAATGTAATCGGACCAAACGATCGAAGATTTTATTGTCACACTAATAGGCGCAATAATAGTTATTGCACGAATGTATTAGCGTGTGCTTAAGACAGACTATTTGTTAACAATTTTCACTGAATTATCTTTCTACCACATGTGCAAGAGGATACT
>JABUQX010085936.1:25000-29227 GCA_015478945.1 Trachelipus rathkii | reverse complement strand
AAAGCTATTCGATACCTAACACGCTCATCTGAACAGATTCTACCTTAGATCTCTACCTTTTATTTCAGACCATAGTTTTACTACTATGCATTAACACCTGTAACAATAATCCCTCATGCAAATCCCTGGAGCACTCAAGACTTAGGGCCCTTGTATTCACTAAGGATTTATTTGCAAAATCCACCATATACTATTCACAACTTACCTACTACACTCTGCGTCATCCGTTCCCTTTTCATATAACATATATCCTAAATATTTAAACCCAGATACTTTTGCTCAAATTGCTCACCATCCAACATAATTTCTCAAGGTGGACTATCCTCACTCACTACCATCACCTTATCCTTATCTACCTTTACTTTCAAACCCCTCCTTTTACACACTCTGCCAAACCCCTCTACCAATCCTATCAAACTCTCTTCAGATTCCCAACACAAAACCAAATCATCAGCATTCAATAATAAGAAGGGTACCCTTCACTTTCTTTCATTCTCCATACCATCTTTCTCTACCAGGCCCACCTCTAATTCTCTCATCACCCCATCCATATACAAATTAAATAACCAAGGAGACATAACACATCCCTGCATCACTCCACTATTAATATTAAACCATTCATTTACAACTCTATTTATTCTTTTACACGCTTCACTATCTTCATACATATTTTTGATTCCATTCAGAAGCCTACCACCAACACCGTATATCACTAACACCTGCCATAAATTTTCCTTATTAATTTCGTCATACGCCTGTTGCAAGTTCATAAAACCTAAATACAATTTATTCTTCTTCTTCTCTCTCATTTTCTCAATCATTTGTTTCAATGTAAAAGTTTGATTTACGCAACCTCTACCATTTCTTCGCCAATTAGTCCCTCAGTCACTCGACGCACTCTTTCAACCAAAATACCAGCATTTATCTTCTCTACAACACTCAATAAACAGTTCCCTTTATCTCCTTTTCCCTTATATGATGGTACCAGACTTGTTCGGTTTCATCTTGTTCAAAAATCAATTGATTTATTTGCAAGTAATGTCACATACTTTTCCTTATAACTTTGTTCACTTAAATTCTCTCTTAATTCTCCCAACTTCCTTCATCATCTCCTTCCTCTCATTTATGCCCCCGCTAACTTAATCTTACATAAATAAACATAATGATCTGATATTCCCATCCTCAATCCCCTCACTGATATAACATCCATCACATACTTCAACATCTCCTTCTTGACCAACACAAAACCAATCATACTTTCACTTCGATACCATCTTTACCTACCCCAACTCTCGTATACTTATGAATACTCTTGTGCCCGAAGGATGTATTACTTACACACATACCTCTTTCCTCACAGAAATCAATTACCTTCCTACCATTTTCCTTTTTCCCCTCAACCCCAAAGACACGAGTTTTACCATCCCTTTTTCTATCACCTATCCAACCATTTAGGTCACCCAACTCAATCAAACTGAAGCCCCTACTCACTCAATCCAAAACATCATTCAGATTATCCCAGAAAGTCACACTCTTCTCAACATCACCCTCAAATGGACCATATGTTGCAACCACACATACCTTGACCTTCTCAAACTTAAATTTAATCATTAGAATTCTAGTACTCACACAAACAAATTAGATCAAAGCTCTGTACCACATGTCAATCATCAAAATCGCAACTCCTTTTCTCACCCTCTCATTCCTATCCACTCCAACACACACACAATTCATCCCACAACACTTGTCTACACCACTTCCTTTCATCTTTGTTTCAGTCACACCAAGCAAATCAAATTTAGCCTTCCTACCTCCATCCCCTCTCTCAAGTTCTCCTCGACATTTATTCTTCTAATATTCCATGTACCCATACGATTCATACAATTTCGCCGGATTATAGATACAAGGCAGCTTACGGCGATCAAGACCAGATCTGAGGCACACATAAGCATTCCTAGGGTTTACGTAAGTGGTAGCCGTTCCCCCCATCCTAACTACCACAGTCCCTTCAGTCGCCTCCTACGACACGAAGAACATAAGCTGAGGAAGCTCTTGCTCCCCTACACACAGTGATATATATAAAAAAGGTCCTGTCTGTAATATTAGTTGTGGTTTATGGTCTGTATGTGAAACGGAGAGTCTACTCCTGTTTAAAAAGAGTGTGGATATGAGCGCAAGAGAGGTGAACCATTGATCAGTATAGTGTCATGGGATGTACCCTTCACATCACATCCCCAATGAGCTACTTTTCTTTCTCTCTCTCTCTCTCTCTCTCTCTCTCTCTATATATATATATATATATATATATATATATATATATATATATATATATATATATATATATATATATATATATATATATATATATATATATATATATATATATATATATATATATATATATATATATATATATATATATATATATATATATATATATATATATATATATATATATATATATATATATATATATATATATATATATATATATTTATATATAAATATATATAGACCTATATTTATATATATATATAATATATATACATATATATATATATATATATATATATATATATATATATATATATATATATATACATATATATATATAAAATTATAAAAAAAAAAACATTTCTAGAGCATGATAAAAAGAACAATTGTTAGCAACTTTTGCGCTCCTTCTATTGGGTATTAGCTAACACGTGACACTGTAAAGGGTTCCACGTGTGGTGTTCGGCGATTTTCGATATCGTCTTTATTTATGTAACATCCTTTTAAAGGAGTAGTGCCTATACCTATATATATATATATATATATATATATCATATATATATATATATATATATATATATATATATATATATATATATATATATACTATATATATAGATATATAAAATACAAAAAAATATATATATATATATATATATATATATATGTATATGTATATATGTAATAACAATAATAATATATGCTAATAATAATATAATGTAATATATATATGTATATAATATATGTATATGTATATATATATATATATATATAATATATAATATAATATATATATATATATATAATATATATATATATATAATATAATATATATAATAATATAAATATATATATTTAATAACTAGCTGTTGTGAGGATAATAATAATTATTAAATACAAAAATAATAACAAAAATAATAATAATAATAATATATATATATGTATATAATAATAATATATATAATAATAATAATAATAATAATAATATATATATGTAACTTAATAAATAATAATAATAAGGTTCATAATAATCATAACAATATATATATATATATATAAATGTTTATATATATATATAAAATAATAATAATATATATAATATGTATATATATATTTTTTTTTTTTTTTTACGGTTATCACCACCGCTCACGGGCAAAGCCCTATTCAAGGAGGGGTGTTAAAAACAACAAAAATTCAACTAACACAAATTACGCAGATGAGCACAGACGCAAGCTTTAAAGTGAGGAGATTAAATTCAATAAGAAACACAGAAGATGGAAGAGAATTCCACAGAACAGAAGTGGCTGAAAAGAAGGAGGCAGCACCGCAGCGAACTAGTCTGGAGTTGCTGATATCAACACAAAACTCATGTGCCGACACAGCACCCCTTGTGCTACGAGGGCGTCTTAAAGGTGGTGGCACGCGAGTGGAAAGTTCCCTCGAGCACTTGCCGCTACGGTACCTATAGAAAAGAGATAAAGCACCAACATCGCGCCGCAAAGATAGAGGGTCAAGTGAACTAGAAAGAACAGGACAGTTGATAAGTCTTTTTGCCTTTGACTCGACCCTATCCAAAAGCCGGGTGAAACCTGAGCCCCCCCCAACAGTACTCCATACAAGGGCGGATGAGACCCTTGTATAATTGGAGTAACTGTGAAGGAAAAAAAGTCTCGCAGTCTAAACAGAACTCCAGTTTCTTTGAGGCCGCCCTAGCAACCCTTGTGATGTGAGGTTTCAAGACTTTTTTGTTTATGTTAAGGACAAGGATGTTTTATATTGTCAACAGAAGAGACAGAGAACCGTCGAAAGAGATAGGAAAGTTAGAAGGTGTCTTAGAGGGAGGTTTGTAGAAGTTGAGGTTTTTAAAGGGTGAACTTCACAGTTCAGACGACCCCGCGGAAATTCTATCCAGATCGCTTGAGAATAGAATCGGAAATATTAAGACGAGGAGGC
>JABUQX010085935.1:17500-22879 GCA_015478945.1 Trachelipus rathkii | reverse complement strand
CCTCCTTTACATTACCCTGCCCAAATCTCTCTACCGAATCCTCTCAAACCTCCTTCAGATTCCCACACAGAACCAAATCATCGGCATATAATAGGTAGGCACCCTCAACACAATCTCCATTCTCCATCATTTCTAACACCCATTCCTCCCATCCCCCCTCGAATACAAATGAATAACAAGGAGACATAACCCAACCCTGTCTCACTCGCTATTAATATCCTAAACCAAATCACCATTGACACCAGTTATTCTTACACACACACGCGTTACTATCGTCATACATACTTTGATTCCATTCAGCAGCCTACCACCAACAAACCATATATTCACTAATACCTGCCATAAAAGCTTCCTTATTAACTCTATCATAACCCGGCCTGTTTGAAAATCCCAAAAACCTAAATATAATTTATTCTTCTTTCCCTCATTTTCTCAATTCATAATTTTTCTAATGTAAAGATTTGATTCACACATCTCTACCACTCCTAAACGGCACCTTGTTCTTCACCAATCAGTCCTTCAGTCCACTCGACGCACTCTTTCGACCAAAAAATACCAGCATACCTCCCACAAACACTCAATAAACTTTATTCCGCCTATAATTCTACAGTCCCCTTTCTCCCTTATCCTTAACAAGGTACTATTACCGCTCTCCTCCAATTGCCTTGGAACTATACCCTCCATAACGCTTTATTACACAACTTCAAATCCAAATCGAATCCCACCATCTCGCCTCCACTCTTGATCATTTCACCAGAATTTCATCTATACCTGCATTATTTACCATCTTTCAACTTTTTCACTACCCATTACCTCCTCCTACTAATAAACCTCATCCCCAAAATACCTATTCCTTCTTACCCCCAAACCCACACACAATTCACTAACACCTCATCATTACTGTTAATATTGTGCAGATTTTAGACAAAGTGTTCTTTCCACACCCCCTCACATCCATTTCATCATTACAAAAGCACCATCCCTAATCATTATTCTAAGCAGATTCCCCTTATTCTCATTCATTAACCTTTCGCGCTTCCTTCCAGAAGACTTCCTATTCCCTTATGGTCTTCCTTTTTTCCTCCTTCCAAACTGTTCATACCTCTTTTTTCTTCCTACGTACACCTTTTAGTATTTTCTTTTTTCCTCCTTATATAAATTCCAAGCATCTTTCTTTGAAAAACTTCATCATTTGCTTTTAGACATTCAACCACGCTTCCTTTTTACCTTTAACCGCTTTCATCACCTCTTCATTCCACCATTTGCTGTTAACATTCTTACTTCCTACTTTAGCAATATATATATATATATACTATATATATATATATATATAATATATTATTATATATATATATATATATAATATATATATATATATATATATAATATTATATATATATAGATATTATATATATATATATATATATATATATTATAAAGGGGTTATGGTCGCTGTTGAAGAACCACCTTCATTAGCTGAAGACTAGATGATGTTGAAGAGAGTGAGCATTGTCGCGATGAATTGGCGTTTGTCCCGGGGGGCTGCTTTGGACTCCTCAGTGGTGGTCGCAGCCCCCCTTCCACCAGACGCCACAGGACTCCTCCGCCCAGTGACAATGCCGCGAGCACACCCGCTCTGCGCACCTGGAAGGACTTTGGTCAGCTGTCAGATGAGAGCCAGGTGTGCACACCATTAAAGCCCACTGAGAAGCTTCTACCACTCTGTACTCTTACGTGCAGTTGTTCTGCACCTGCAGTGAGAAGCACAGTACAGGCTTTACAATGACCAAACCGAGCAGCGCCCAGCAGAAAACCTTGAGATTGAGTAATGCCGCGTTGAACGTATGTGCTAAAACAAATCTTTACAACGAAATGCTTCCTACACGGCCGAACCCAACTTTGAGAGAAATGAATTGGCTGGCTGGTGTTCGTTGTGCCACTCCAGTGGCACGAGTCACTCCGGTGGTGTCACCAATATGAAAGGGTTATGGTCGCTGTTGAAGAAACCACCTTCATTAGCTGAAGACTAGATGATGTGCAAGAACGTGAGCATGTCGCGATGAATTGGCGTTTCGTCCCGGGGGCTGCTTTGGGACTCCTCAGTGGTGGTCGCAACCCCCTTCCACCAGACGCCACAAGTTATATATATATAATAATAATATATATATATATATAATATATAATATATATATATATATATATATACTATATATATATATATAATATATATATATATATATATATATATATATATATATATTTTATGGATTTAGCAAGACGCGCTTGAGAGGATTAATAGGAAGCTCTATAGCAGTCACTTAGTGATCTACAAGGATGTTGGACAAGTCTAAGGAAGCAAAAGTATGTTATGACATAGTGAAGGTGTGTAAAAAATAAATGGAGGGAATGTGATTGTTTAAGATTAATAGCGAGTGAGGGCAGGGGTGCGTTATGTTTCTCCTTGTTATTCAATTGTATATGGCATTGGGATATGAAAAATTATGAGGTGGGTGTGGCTAGGTAGTGTTAGAATGATGGAGAATGAACGAGAGTGAAGGGTGCCCTACCTATTAATTTACGGATGATTTGGTTTTGTGTGCGAATCTGAGAGTTGAGATGACTTTTAGATGATTCGGGCAGGTGTGTAAAGGAGGGGTTTGAAAGTAACGTGGATAATGAGTACGGTTATGTCTGTGAGTGAGGACAGTTCTCGGTGTGAAGTTATGTGGATGGTGAGCAACTGGGAATAAGTGTCTGAGTTTAATATTTAGATATATGTTTGGATGAAAAGGGAAACGGATGATGCAGAGTTGGTAGGAAAGTTGTGAATAGGTCGAAAAGATGGCTGAGCACAATAAATCCTTGGCTGGATATAAAGGCGTCTGAGTGCGCTAGGGTCTTACATAGGGTATGTAGTTAGCCTGTGTTAAGTATAGTAGTGAGACTATGTCTGGAATAAGAGGTAATAGATCTAACGTTCAAATCGTGTTCAGATGGAAAATCTTAGGGCGTGTTAGGTGTGAAAAGAAATTTATATAAAATGAGAATTGAACGTATTAGAGAGTTATGTGTGTGAAGAAAGGGAAATGGAGAGAAATAAAGAAAGTACGTAGAGAATGTTTGGTCATGTGGAAAGATGAATGATAGTCGGTTGGTTAAGCGGATGTATAGTGGTGTGTGTGTGGGAATCGACTGAAGAAAAAGTGGATGAGTCGGTAAAGGAGTGTCTGAAGAGAAGGAAATGCTGAGTTTGGCAGAGGCGAGTATAAAGTGCATAATAGGAGTGAATGCGGGTTTTGTATAGGGTATAGTTGTTGCCCCACCCTGGCCAAGGGGTTGAAAACCCCACATTGACTAGACGACATAGTGAGGTCCGTTGCTGCTCCCGTGAAGCTCTTGGTGATTTTCTGACTGCGACGATTCTCACTAATAGTATAAAGGGGGGGGGGTAAGGCTGGTCTTTCTTATTCGACTTATTCATATTCACTATTCCTGTTTCCAGGTGAATGTCCGCCCCTTCCCCCCAGTCTGCGGAAAAAAAGGTAGATGATGTTATGATATGTGTTTCATTATAATTTTTTTAGAGTATATATATTCTGTGATTTAAAAAATATAATAAGAAACAAAATAATATATAAAAAAATCCTATTATATTTTTAACAACTTGGAGAGACTGTAACTTTCTTTCCTAAAGAGAGCGATGATTTTCGTTTTCCCTATTCATTATTATTTTTTTTAGAGTATATCTTGTGATTTTCAATAAAAATTGGGGGTGACACCCTTCTGGTTTTATATTACCAAAGCTTGTAGTGTGCTTAGCATGTACGTTAGCTATAGTTTTTTTCTTTTGATAGTAGACTAGATGTACACCATGTAAGTTATTGACAAGCCCTAGGGTGCTGTGTGCCTGGCGGGTTTTGCATGAGCATGTTGGATGATTGTTTTTTTATTCTAGATGACTGGGACAGTGGTCCATGGTTATTTTAAGGTTGGGAACCACTGCTCTAGATAGAAGTAATATTGCTTCACCAATGAGGCAATGACATTCATTCAGCATTGGGAATTGGACAGTATCTGTCACCAAAATATATATTTAGTTTTTAAATTGGTAACAGTTGAGTTCAACAGATTCTAAAAAAAATTGATTTTTTTTTTTTTTTTAAATCAATCAATTTTTTCATATTCCTAGAAGCAACGTTGCCAAATGTTGTTAATAATAAATTGCCAGATTTACGATATTTTAATAAGCAACATTATTCGTTGTTTTCATATGTTATTTCCTTTTATGTTCGAAAAATCAGTAAGGTTATGATAAGTTTGGTTAAGTAGACAGATTTACTGTGTACAATTAACAAAACTTATCATAACCTAAACTTAATGGGTCCTAAAAGGAATTTAAACAAAAAAAAATTTTTTTTGTAGATTTATTAAATATATACCTATATAAAGAGGTTTGGCATCACTGTTAGTACTTTTACATAGGGATGAGAGATATAAAAAAAACTGATTATCAGAAAGAAATATCGCATATTTTTCAGAATCTATTGAACTACTATTACCTTTAAATTTTAAAGATGAACTTTATTTGTAGGATAATACTGCAATGATATTTAAAATATATTTCATTTTTCCCCTCAAAAATAGGAAATATAAAGAAAACATTAAAAAAGCCCAGTAAAACCTAAAAAAAGCACCCCTTGTCCCCCTTGCCCCCCAGAAAAAAGGAAAATCCCACATGGTTGTTATTTTTTGGTTCCAACCCTGAATTAAATAGCCTCACATTTTACCTCAAAACTGATTACAGTTTCCATGGCTTAAATGTTACATTCCGCAGCACCAAAAAAAAACAAACCAAACCTGAATCCATTCGATTATTTATATCGAAATGAAACAATAATATGATATTTAAAACATTTAAGATCGATTATTTCGAATTAAATATGATAAGATACAAATATTGACAAAACTGGGTTCAGTATGGTTAGAAAGATAGTCACTGACGGTTTAGTTACGTGTGGTGTAAAGTTCAGAAATGAATGTGAGTGATATATTTGAATAATGCCAAAACGATTAGAGTTTGCTAGCTTTCTTACAACATTTTAACTTAATTTTTGCAAGGAAAGAGATGTGAAAATGTTTAAAAGAATCAGTAGTAAGATGAGGAAAAATTTAAATTTCATGAAATGCCCATAATCAAAAGTTAGGCTAGTTTACGCACAATGGATCAGTAAAGGTTAGGGCTAGTTTTACGGCACAGTGAACCAATTAAAAGCTAGGGCTAGTTTTATGCACAGTGAATCATAAATTTAGGGCTAGGTTTTTTACGGCACAGTGAATAATAAAAGTTAGGGATACTTGCCATCTACCAGTTAGGTTACT
>JABUQX010085935.1:0-12500 GCA_015478945.1 Trachelipus rathkii | reverse complement strand
TTTGAAAATATCAGTGCTGCCGAAAAGTAAAACTTTACCAAATTTCATATATTGCATATGATTTACATGCTTATTTATTTGTGTAAATAATTTTTATTAAATAGAAGAAAACCGAATAGAACTGGCTTAGTGAGTGTTCATCATAGACGCACAGTATAAACGGAGGAAGTTGTCATTCATTTTTTTGTTACTAAGAGATAAAGATGAAATTTTTTTTATTTATTGATTTATTTTCGAATTTGCACTTTTGCTAACGAAATTTAGAAAAATGCTATGAGTTTGCGTTCAATTTTGTCAAATTAGCACAAAATTTAGGGAAAATGCTAACCAAACGTAAGGAATTTCTAAATTCTGTAAGGTTCTATTTCCGTGCCTTACCGAATTTTAGAAATCTAACAACAAATGCTAAAAACAAACAAGATGGCGCGTAGTAAGTCGTTGATTTGATGAATGTTTCATTCAGAAATTAGCTTTCAAAATCTAAAGGCTTTGCGATTCTGCACTGTTTCTAACGAAATTTAGGGAAAATGCTAAAGTTGCCTTAACATTTTCAAATTTAAGCCCAGATTTAGGAAAATGCAACCAAACGTTACGAATTTCCTAAGTTTGTAAAGTTCTAATTTCCCGTTGCGTTACCGATTTAAGGAAAATGCTAACGAACAAATATAAACAAACAAGAAGGCGGCGTAGTAGGTTGTCGATTTGATGAATGTTTCATCATTGAAATTAGCTTTAAATCTAATTTCTTCCAAATCGATAAACTTCCATCACATTATTTATTAATTTATTTGTAATAAAAACCAATTTTTTATTTATTTTTGTTTATTCCAAAACCATGTGTTCCATCAGAACAGCTTAAATATTTGTAAACAATCGTGTCGATTGCCCAAAAATTCTTACTGAAAACTGATTATCATTTCTTATCGAGTTAGCACAAATGCCAAATGGAAAATGGCTGAAATTAGCTTTAAATCTAATTTCTTCCAAATCCATAAATTCCATCACAATAGTTGATCAAATTATTTGTAATAAAAACCATTGTAATTTTTTTATTTTTTTGTTTATTCCAAAACCATGTGCTCCATCAGAACAGCTGATCAAAATATTTGTTAAACAATCGTTCGCTGATGCCGGAAATTTGTGCAAAACGGATTAGCATTTCTTTACGAGCATTAGCACAAAATGGCAAAAATGGAAAACTGCTTTACATTATTTCCAATTTTATTTTAATTAAGGAACAATTTTGTTTTTTTCAATAAGTCTTCATTCCTTTGGCAACTTTACATGAGTAGGCAAACTATTTTAGATTAAAGTTGAAAGTATTTTTTTCTTTAATTTCATAATTCATAATTTTAGTGCGAGAAAGCTAAAATAATTATAGTGAACTAAAAATTAAATATTTATATTGAAAACATCAATGATTTAACATTTTAAAAATATTGTTTCAACATTTATGCTTAAAAAATATATATATAGCGTCCGGCAGGGGCGGCCCACCTTTGTGATACTTAGCTGAGGTGAATAAACTTTACGTAACTATTTCATTAAAACTATAAACTAATAAATACAAAAATGGTACAAAAAATTCTTTGAAGTTTTTTTTACCGATAAGCCGTATATTATAAATGGTTATTTTTAATAAAAATATGAAAAAAACGCTAGAATAATTAACTTTATGGGCTTTTTGTTCGTGTAGGGATTGAAGAATACGTCGAAATGCGTTCAACTATCCGATACACGATATTTATTAATTTATAATTAGAAAAAGCTGCATTACCCTCGCTAGAATGTCCCATTCAACCCATATAAATTAGGAATAATACAAGAAGCCGCATTGTCCTTTTAGACTGTCCCAGCAACCAATAAAAAAAAATTGAATAATAAAAAAAAAATGCCCCTCTGGAATATCCCAGTAAACACATAAATAAAATAATAAATAAGAAATAATACTTAAGAAGCCTATGGGCCTACCTACACTGTCATCAACCAATAATTTGTAATAATTAAAAATAATAATTAAGCCACATGAATCCCTCTAGAATGTCCCAGTCTACTCATTATAAATAAGAATAATACTTAAGAAGCCGCATGTCCTTTTTAGACTGTCCCAGTCACAATAAAAATTAATAATTGAAAGCGCATTGGCCCCTCTAGAATTGTCCCGGTCAACCCATTAAAATTAAGAATTTGGAAATAATTTTAATAATAATTAATGAATAGCATTTATTATAATTAGAGAAAGCAATGGCCTACCACACCTGTCCCATTCAACCAACCAATAATTAATAATTAAAAGAATAATAATTAAAAAGTCGCATTGGCCCCTTAAATGTCCCAGTCAATCCATAATAATTAATAAATAAGAATATAATTCAAAAGCGCATGGGCCTATCTTGACAGTCCCAGTCAAATAATAATAATTATTAATAAAGAATAATTTATTCTTAATTATTAATTAAGGGTTGACTGGACACTCTAGATAGGCCCATGCGGCTTCTGAATTATTATTCGTATTTATTAATTTTGTTGGTTGACTGGGACAGTTCTAGGGGAAGCCCATTGTTCTTAATTATAATAGGGCCTACTATTCATTAATTACATAATTATTTATTAAAAATTATTCTTTATTGCTAAATTTTATGGCTGGACTGGGACATCTTGAAGGGACAATTGCGCTTTAATTATTAATTTTTTTGGTTGACTGGGAAATTCTAAAAAGGACCTTGCGGCTTCTTAAGTATTATCTTATTTATTATGAGTTGACTGGGGCATTCTAGAGTTCAATGCGCTTCTTAATTATATTTTTAATATTAATTATATTTGGCTTGACTGGGACATCTAGATAGGCCCTACGTCTTCTTAAGTGTATTCTTATTATTAGTTTATTATGGTTGACTGTACATTCTAGATGCGTCAATTCGGCTCTTAATTATTAATTTTTATTGTTGACTGGGACAGTTAAATATTACCATCGGCTTCTTAAGTAATTGTTCTTATATATATGGTAAACTGGACATCTCACGGGCTCATGCAGCTCTTCATTATTAATTATTATGGTTGACTGGGAAGTCTAGATAGCCCATGCGGCTTCTGAAATTATTATTCTTATTATAATTTATAATGATTGACTGGAACATTCTAGAGGGCCAATGCGGCTTTTAAATAAATTCTTAATTATTTAATTATTGTTGGTTGGACTGGACAGTTTAGGAGCCCATGCGGCTTTTTAAATTATAATTACATTCATTAATTACATTAATAATTATTAAAAAATAATTCTTAATCTTAATTTTTATGGTTTAATGGACACTCTAGATTGATTCTGCGTCTTCTTTCTGGTCCCTTTATATATATATATATATATATATATATATATATATATTATATATATATATATATATATATATATATATATATATAATATAAAAAAATATAGAAAAAATATATATTTATATATATATATATATAAAATATTTAATATAGATATAAAATTGAAAAAATTATCGAAAGAAAATTATTTTATCGATGTATAAATAATCGGAAAAATATCAAAAACAAACATCGATAGTGTTATCCCTAAAAAAAACGCCGAATAGTCAATTTTTATTTTCGGAGCGTAATTTTTCATATTTTTCTTAAAAAATATGACTATTAATATACGTTAATCGGTAAAAAAAACTTCAAAGAATTTTTGATACCATTTTTTAAATTATAAGTTTATAGTTTTAATGTAAAAGTACGGAAAGTTTATTCACCTCAGCTAAAGTCATTACCCCACCTTTGATTCGGTCCACTCTAAATAAAGTAAAAAAATAAAAAAATAAATAAATTTTTTTTTCGCCTTAGTACTACAAGTTTTATTTAGATCATCTTTAATTCTATAGAGTTTTTATATTTTTAAAAAATATAATAAATTAGTATAAAATTGTCCTTCAATAGAAGTTCACTTTTGAAAAATGTGAATGTTTTATTAACTTGTTATTAAAATGAAAAATTTGGATGGATTTTTAATTATTTTTTTAGTGTATACACTCGAGTATGTTAGCTTTAAACTGGCAAACGTAAAATTTTGTTCCAAAAACAGATACTGAGTGGCTAAATCACTGGCCTAACTGTCCGATTAAACTTACCCCGCCGTAAAAATGATGATGGGTGAACTCGGACCACCATTCTTTCGATTTTATTATTATTATTGACATTTTATTACATATAGTTAATTAAATTTGATATAATAAATAGTTACTTATATTAAGTAAAAATTTAATAAAAATGAAAATTTATATGAAAAATACGAATTCCAAAAAAGTGTCAAAATTTTTAGGCGGAGAGGGGTGAATCGTCCACCATATCTTATTCTTATTTTATTTTTATTGAAATTATTACTTTATTACTAATTTTAATATGATAAACATTAGTATATTAAGTAAAAATTAAATATAAATTTGAATTTATACATAAGAGGAATTTAAACAGATGCGTCCGATTCAACCCCTCAATAGTCCGATTCACCTCTCCAAAGTCAGGCTGAATGAGCTTCATTAGACTTTAAATAAAGCAATTATTATTTTAAATACATATTATTGCTGTTGCTTTTATTTAACCCTTATTTTTATTTTTTTTATTTGGGGGGGGGCCTTTTTTGGGGAAAAAATTTCCACTGGAAAAAAAATTCCAAAAAATCATTTAGGGAAAGTTCAGGAGACGAAGTTATTACCTAAAGTGATGCAAAAAAAAAATATATATACGCTAATACTTAAATTTTATTAGGCATGTCACTTATCTTACAAATTAAATCTACTTATATGTTTTGTGATGGTATAACATTAATGAAGTGAATATTCTGCGAATATTATACATATGTTTATTCGCAGTGTGAAAGACATGCCCATTTGTTGAACTTACACTCACCAATGAGCCATTTATTTTCATACTTTAATTGGATATTTGATATCTTGGACATTAATTTCTGACAGTTACCACATAAAATTTTTTCTCTCTCGTTAATTTCTTATTATATATATTGTACAAGTTTTTGTTAATTTCTCTTACATCTATGCAGATTTTCTTTTTTCAATGAATCAAAAAATTATTTAGCTATATAAGGCGTCATCTTTGAGTCAAAGCTCCTTGTAGACTGCCATTGGCTGGAAATGGCTTCGTAGACTGCCAGTGACTGGCTTTTATGGCTTCTAGCGTTTAGCGTCAAAGTATGCTACTTGAAAGATTTTCTAAATCAGCTGTTTTTTGTTTACCTAAAACATGGTGTCTGGATGGTATAGCGATATTTCTGATGAATGAGAATTTTAATTCCAGGAGAAAAGTATATATTATATATATATATATAATATATATATATATATTATATAAATATATATATATATATATACTATAATATATAAGTATATATATATAATGTGCAGATTTAATACTTTATATACTCATGTATGTTTTCTACGGAAACAGCCCAGCAAAGTTCTAGGGCTGCCATTACCAGCCCAGGGCCCAGCGCATAGTCTAGAGTCGCCACTATCCGTACGTTCGATCAATAATAATAATAATAATAATAATAATAATAATAATAATAATAATAATAATAATAATAATAATAATAATAATAACATTCATTTGGTAATTTAAAAAACCAAAATCACACAAACACACACATTCAATGAAGTAGAAGAAATCTTGCCTAAAATATTATTGAAATTATGTGAAGCGCATAAAGCTAATAGGTTATTGCCAACTTAAAAAAATTAAATACAAAGTAGATCTCTAAGGCACAAGCACCATTTATATATATATATATATATAATATATTATATATAAAAATATATATATATATTTAATAATATAGATATATTATATATATATATATATATATATATATATATAATATATATATATATATATATATATATATATATATTCCGAATGCTGGAAAAATTTTGAGGATTCGGCAATGATAACGCATGGAATCTTTTTTTTTTTTTTTTCTTTTAGCATATCATAAACAACAAATTTTCACAAAAAAAAAACCATTTTGTTATAAATATGTAATAGATATTAATTTTTTTAAATAAAAATAAAATCTACTTAAAAAATAAAACAAATGATGATAATTAATATTTGGAAGAAACTTCACACGTCTGTGACGTCACCTTTTGTTTACAAACAATTCGAAAGGAGAACGAAAGATATATCTTTGATAATCTTATAAGAATTTTTCTCCTACGAGATTATTATTATTATTTTTCAAGCCAAAAGCCAGTTGGCTTCTTTGAAATTGACTCAAAGAACGTGTTTTTTCTCCTTTCCTTGTAGAATATTCTTGTAGGAGAAAACTCCTTTGCCTCAAAGATGACGGCTTTAATATAAATCTGAAATTAGAAAACAATATTTGATTACAAAATTAAAAAAGGCAATAAATATATAAACTTTTAATGAAATAGCTATATGTATTAAATTATTTGCATGTAAGGAGCCACTTATATAACCTTATATATAGGTATGGTATGGTATGGTACCAATATATACGGTACTGGTATATAACTACAATATCCAAAGTATTAGAAAAACTTATCCTAAATAGAATTTAACATCATAAGCTGCAAGGAATACAAAGGGAAAAGAGCATTTTGTAAATTGTTTCAGTAACGTTTCAAATAATGGGATAAAAAGTAAAAAAAAAAAATAAACAAACTATATTTTGAATTGTTTACAATGCAGTGATAACATCAAAATAAAATTCTTTGAAAATCAGATAGAGTAGAGTATACAACAAAATCAAGGAAAATGAACTAATGATTATTGCTTATTAATTAACAGAAACAATGTACATTCACGAGGTTGCAGAAAATATTTTTTAAAATGAAAAGGTCTATTGTTAAAGTTTGGGACCCCCCCCCATCGTCTACCTGGGAAATAAGATTTGGGTTTATAAAGAGACCGTGTAAGAAAAGTAATCTTAGAGAGGGAGAATAAAAATATGTCTATTTTAAGAAATACTTGTGCGGCAATTAAATTGTTAATTTTTAATACAGTTTAAACAAGATGAGATTGGATGTAGTTCACTTACAACCTTTAAAAGAAGGTCAGATCTGTATGTCAGTATGGTAAATTTTATTCTAACTTTATTTTAGTTTTGTAACTCTGACCTTCAGGGTAGGTAAAAATAATAATTTTAAAAAAGGTTAGGTTCTCTAATAAATAAAAATATTTAATTTTTTTTTTTTCAAAGCAGGAAAACAATTTGCCATTATAAAATACTTTAGAGAGAAGTAAATTTGAGTTGATGATGGATATTAAAAGGGAATTGAAGTTGAAGGAATGAACCTATAGATTAAGCGAAGAAGATTTTAGAAGCCATGGTCAAATCTTAACAAGATTCAGAGTTGGAAGAAAAATCAGTAACAAAGATTATTATTATATTATTATGAATATTATTATTATTTTATTATTATTATTATTATTATATTATTATTATGTATAGTAATCTAACTCATTTACTTGATATCCATCTTTTAAGAAGCTCTGGTTTCTGGTCATACGTAAACATTTTCAATACCATCTCTGCCAGATCATCCTATAAGGAAATGAAAATTTTTTCATTAAAATTCTGATTATTTATTTCATATATACATATACGAAGTTCTCCCAGAAATACTTTTACACACAAATAATGGAAATGAGCAGCTCAATATAATACCTAAACAATATAATCTTCTACCATTATTAATGCAATAAATACAATATAGTCATTCAAAATGACTTAACACAAGCCTCAAGTATTTTGGCCCAGTCATCTATTTCAATTTGCACGACCTACAAGGGAAAGTTCTTTAATAACCAGTTAAGGTTTCCCTTAAAGAACCAATATTTCTGTGTCATCTTGAGCAAACCATGCGCTCTAAAACTACCTGTCATTTGTACTTAAAAGGATTAATTAAGATCAGGGCTGCCATTCAGCAGATCGTGAAACCATCAGAAAATTGGGAACATTGTCCCTGAGACAGGCTCGAGTAGCCCTTGCTTTGTGCCAGTGTTGAATCCCGTTGAAAATTCCATGGTTTATTTTAGAAGAGGGTCTGACCTAGTATTTTTATCACACCCTCCACAATTGTTTGGTGGTACATTGCTGCTGATGTTTTAGATCACCTATCTCACCTTTAGATCACCTTTCTCATCGTGACTTGCTTCCCACCAAACCATCACAGAAACAGGATGATGAGCTCTTTGGACATGTGGTACGATTTCTTCTACTTCCTTGAATGTTTTAGCATGCACCATAACATTTTGTTTATTCTTTCACACTAAAGATATTTGTCTGTAAAGACAATTTTTCTGTGGCAATCATGCTCGTACTCAGCCATCAGGCATTTAGACCTCTCTCATACCTTTGTTTAGGGCATCCATGACTAAATATCTGGTGCGTCTTTTGTAAGCCCTTATCCTTAAGTCCTTTCTGACAATGCTTGACATGAAATTCTTTGGTTTGTGCATTTCATGTGACCATGTTTTGCTTACGAAGGAGATTTCCTCAATTACTGCTTGTATTATTTTATGGCATGATACACAAACCTGCGGCTACTACTTAGCATCGTTGCAAGTTGCAATTGGTGACTCTCTTTCTATACTACAGTTATTTAATGCTATAGTAGTAACACGATTTTGTTTATCACCCCAATTCATAGTTACTTCTATAGATGCAAAAGACAAAAATATTGTCTAAGCTTAAATTGTGAAGATTACGTATTGACACCATGAGTTATCTTTAATATACTAATTTGTTATAGGAACTCCAGCTTTGTAACTATTTTTAGGAGACATAATAATACATAATATATATATATATAGATAATATATAATATATATATATATATATATATATATATATATATTATATATATATATATATATATATATATATATTAGAAGTGCACCGGAGAGTAATTTAGGCCGGAGGCCGGAGATTGCAGAGGCCACGTAAGAATGAAAATTTTATTTTTCGCCGGGATCCGGAGAAGAATTCCCATTTATAGCTTACCTTCAAAAAACAATTCTAGATATCTTAAATGCAAATCACTGGAAGCTAATGGAGAATATAATTAGATTGCTATAACCATTTAAGAATTAACTAAAAGAGCCTATGATATATTGTAATTTCTTTTTAATACCTGCAGTTATAAAAATATTTAGCCAATAACTTTGTAAGGATAGCGGTGTTAAAAAACTATGGAAAGATGAACTTTATAAATTCGTATTCACTGATGTTTTGTACCATTAAGAGAAGACAAACATTATTGTACTTGCACATTTCTAAAATCCACAATACAAATTAGCTCCCTTATATTATATAATTCAGAAATAAAATAAAAATTTATGCCTTCATGGAGTATTGAAAATTTTTATAAAGCTAAAGAAAATTACATTAAGTTCAAATTTCTGATGATAAACAATATGATCAACAATGATCAAGTCTCTACAGAATCAATGAAGATTTTTGAAATTGAAACGCATTCAATTTCTGGAAGTGCTTTGATGACATGCTACAAGAAAAATAGTAAGAAGAAAATAAAGAATATTCTGATGCAATAAAACCAAGTGGAACTGATCAGAGAAAATAATGTTAAATGCAAACATAGAGAGCAGCAGTGAGAGAAACAAACCATAATAATAAGAAAATACTATTCAGACTACTGTGGATAAATATTTTGAGCACCATTTATGGAACGAAAATCGATGCTGATCCACTGCTTTTGTGGAACAGAAAGAAAAAGCTCTTTATTCCTGATTAGCCTCTTACCTGAAATTAGCTAAGGAAATATCTTCTGTTCCACCTTCAAGTGTATTTAGCGAGAGAATGTTAGCCAAGCAGGAAATATTTATACAAGTAAAAGGAATCATCTTTCTCCAACACTAGCTGATCAGCTCCTGTTTCTTCATCATAATTTAAGAGCATTTGATTTTAAATATTAGAGAATGGTTATACCTAAATAGCAATGCATAAGCTAGTTAACTTTCCTTTCACTGACTTTGTGCTTAACAATATAATTTAATTTTCTCAAAAAAATTATATTCATTAACTTACTCTCACAGTCTGAAAACAGCTGGGACATTCCTTTATATATAGATATATATATATATTTATATATAGATATATAAAATATTATATATATACTATATATATATATATATATATATATATATATATATATATATATATATATATATATATAAAATTTTATAATATATTTTAATATATATATATATACTATGTATATATTATAGTTTCAATGTTAGTTTGGTAAGTTATAGGATCAGTGATAGCTTTAAAGATTAAGGATATATATCATAATTTTTTAGTCTTTTGGTCAGATATGGCATGTAGTTTAAAAGTTTTTACCAATTTCATTTACCTATTTCTGTATTGCATTTTTAAAGCAAGATTTAACAAAAGTGTATTTTTTGTTAGGGGTAGTCATTTTGGAGTTGTTTATCAAAATAATTAGTCAATTTAGTAAATTTTGTCATATAGGCCCTATTCATTTATTATTATATATATTATAGCTATAATATTTTATTAGTTTGACTTTAATATTATCACTACAACAAAAAAAAATATTAAAATAATTTTTTTACACTTTTTTGTATGATCAGTTCTTCTAAATTAAATATTATTTCATTAAATGTCTTTTAAATAACCACATGAATTATAACTTTATTTCAAAACTACCTTTTAGAAAATATAGGTTCTCTGCACGGAGAAAGCCGGAGACGTAGTAGTCTCCGGCCAGAGGCCGGAGACCTTTAAGGCCGAAAAACTCCGCAAGCCGGAATCCGGTTTCCAGCCCTGAATATATAATATATATATATATAATATTATATATAGTAATATATAATATATATATATATATATTATAATATAGTATATATTAATATATATATATTAGTATAGTATTAATATATAATATTTTAGCTCCTGTTACTGCTTTTCTTGTCAAGGTTGCAGGCAGCTTCGACACTTGTTAATCGTACTGATACTGCGTGTGAGGCTTTTGAACAGAGTAAAATTCTATTGGTCAATAACAATCTTCTTGTTTTTCCTGAACACAGTGCTGAAACAGCCTATTTGTGGACACCAGTGATTATGCGTTGGAGCCTTCACTAGCAGCAACTGCAAAATGGTGTTGGCTTCCTCTCGCTTTTTATTCTCAGAAAACTTCCTCCTGCTGTCACTCGCATATCAGTATTTTGGGTCATGAACTATTGCTGTCTATTCGTTAAATATGTTTGATATTTCTGAAGGTCGTCCAGTTTCATGTTCTAACGAATCATAAACCACTCACTTCTGCTATTACTTCTGTTTCTTTACACTTTCTCTCGGAATTTCTTCATCTGTTTTATTGCCAGTTTACTACTGATCTTTCTCACATTCCTGGTCGTGATAACTCTAGTTTTGCTGATGCTTTATCTCGTATCCAGGTTAATGCCATTACGCCTTTGCCTACATTAGACTACTCTCCTATGTCGGCTGCTCAAATGGAGGTTGATCTTATTCTTCCTGCTGATACTTCTATTAAACTTCAATCTCTTTCTTTACCTGATTCTACTGTTCCTTTAATTTGTGACATTTTTACTGGCAGAGTCCGTCCTTTTGTTCCTTCTGCTTTTCGAAAACAGGTTTTTCTTATCCTTCATTCTCTTTCTCATCCTGGTATTCGTGGTTCTCAAAAACTTTTATTTTCTCCGTTTTTTTGGGCCTAACATGCATACTGACATCTCGGTTTGGGCTCGTTCATGTATTGCTTGTCAAAAAACCAAAGTTCATAGACATACTAAACCTCCTTTAGGTTCATTTCCTTAACCCTCTTGTCGTTTTGATCATCTTCATCTTGATCTTTGCGGCCCTCTTCCACCTCGCGTGGGTGTACTTATTTATTGACTATGTTGACAGGTATACCTTGGTGCCTGAAGTTGTTCTCTTTCTCTCCTACTGCAGGGATAAATTATTGGGTAATACTGACTCTTACTATTTGCATTGCTAATAATTAAACTAAAAGAAATTATAAAATATATTCAATTATTTATATGACATTTCATATTTTATTAATAGTTTGTAGCTATTTTAATATTAAACATGTATTCTTTTTAAAAAAAAATTAATTTTTTGTTTGTAATCGCAAAAGAAATTTGATTTTGGAACCTCGAAATTGTTAAATTATTTTCGAAATGCATCGCGATCAGAACAAGATTTGAAATCTTTCTGCACTAAACTTCTGTACATAACTACTTCGAGTACTCCTTACACCAGAATTAATTACTTTTCAAGTACTTAAACAAAATGTGAAGTAGCTTACGAATAGAACATTTGAAGGACAAGTAGTTTTTCAGTCAAATTACTTGAAACATAGTGTCCCAATTCCCAAGAATATATACATGCTTTAATAAAGCTGAAAAAAGTTTGTTGACCTTCGATTAAAATTTCTAATTAATATATTTGA
>JABUQX010085934.1:0-18403 GCA_015478945.1 Trachelipus rathkii | reverse complement strand
ATTTATTATAATATTATATATATATTATATACTTGTATACTATATTATATTATAGTTATCCACGTCAGGTTTAAATGTAAGTAAATTCAGGGCAACCACCCCCAGTGCAAGGACCTATTTCTGTCCTGTCAGTGAGGACTTTCATCGCAGAGGAAGGTCACTTGGAAGCAAGGGCGCTTAAGGTTAAAATCTCGGCTAGCTGGCCAGGTCTATTGGAGGCGGATCCTGGATTAATTCCCATTTGTGTCTAAGACACACCCCAACAAATATCTAATCATTACGTGGCGTGAGTGGTTGACGTAACTCTAGAGTACCATAGGAGAATACACAGTTTCATCTCGCTCCAACCCGCTTCCAACCTGGCAGCCCCTTCTCGCGCATTGCTGAAGCGATTGCTCTATCCCACTGAGCTAGACCACCACCACACTTACGTCTTATATATATATTATATTATATATATCTATATTAATATTATATATATTATATATATATATATATATATATATCTATATTATATATTATATATATTATATATTATATTCAGTATATGGGTATACATCGATAAATTTTCAATAGAATTCTATGTTTATGGTTGATGAATAAAATCTTAAATAATAACTAATAAGTAATAATAATAATAATATAATATCAAAAATAATAATAATATATTACTAATACATAACTAATAATATATTAATAATAATAATAATATATATAATATTATATAATAATATAATATAATAATGAATAATATAATAATATATAATAATAATAATAATATATTAATCATAATAATAATAATAATAATAATAAATAGAATAAATAATCAATAATAATAAATAATAAATAAACTAATATAAAATTAATAATAATAAAGCAGTAATAACCGAACATTAGAACAAAAATGTGGTTGTTATTGCTAATGCCCCAACCACCTCCTCACTCACTGCGTGTGTAAACTACCCCTTTAAGAAAAACTTGTTCAGGAATCATTTTTTAACAGGAATATGTGTCTAAAGTTTTCACAGAGCAAGGTGCATACCAGTACCTTAAAAATAGAGACCTTATCACAGCAAAGAAATTACCCGGCCAATACGCTATCACAAATACGGATACTGAAATAACATTCGATATTATAAATATTCAATCATATAGAGAATACTTAGTATCAAACAATATTCTTAGCACTCCCCTCAATTTGGATTCTAGGATAAAGGACGCTCAATTCTTCTGATGCATTCATTTGTTTAACCGAAACTTTAACAGTAAATATAGAAAATCAAAAATGATTCTAATATATACACTATATACCTATATGTTACTTGTTCAATTCTCACATGACCAAATTTGCTGTCTCTTTTACTGGATGATCCTTCTATCTTAAACTAAATGAGCAAAATGCAGACTCTCTCGCTCTCGAAAGCAGTAGGCACTTTAACAAATAATGAATGAATTAGATTTGCTACCTAGCTGTTTTTCTAAAATTATTTAATAAAAAATCTTATATTTTAATTATATAGGAACAATTCAATTGCAATTATGCAGTGTATCAAAATAAATGAAGTAGGACTACATAGGGCTTCAAATGCTAAAATACTCGGAATAGCAATCGATGAAAAACCTACATTTAAATAACATGTTAACAACCTAGTTTGCAGACTGGCTAGATACATGTACGATACGTATGTGCTAATAAAATTAAAAGATATTATTTCTCTCTCCATTCTTAAGAAGATTTTGGCTATGATGGAGCTCCCGGCTCTGGGGGTCTGTTAAAATAATATTACTATAAGTATATTATTTTAAACTATTTCTAATCTATTTACTTTTATCAATTAGCCTACAGTATTTCTAGTTAATTTAATATTTTGTCATTATAGGAATTATTTATTATTGAGTGTGATTGGCCATAGTTTCTTTTCTCCTTATATACTTTGGGTTCTCTTATCCTAATGGATAATAAAAAGCTATATTAATTTTCATTTTTGTTAATTAGCGATGTAATACTAGTGCCGCATGTCCTATTACATGGATTTTTTTTTATGTACATTTTGCAATTGTATACCTTTTCCATTTCTTGGTCTTAGATTACATATATTGCATTGGTTCACCACCCATTATGACTAATAGAGAGCATTGGTCGTAATCACCAAGTCTTCCAATCTACAGAACCACAAGTAACTCAGTAATCCATCCTGTAATTATAATTCAAAAGCTCTTTATTCGCCTCATTGGCCTCAATATATCACTACTAAAAGAAATACATAAAGTTATCCATAACAATACTTGTGACTTCCTACTAAAATTTTTTCGCTCAAACCAAGCAAGGTGTGAGGCAAGTTGAATTAATTTATAAAATAATACGAACATAAGTTCTCCATTCTGTCGACTAAAAAAAGCAATGTGTCAGCTATAAAGCAGCTAAACTTTACAACTCAATGCCACAAGACATTAAAACTAAAACTCTTAAAGTCTTTTGCTAAAAAAAAAAAAAAAATTTATTATCTAAATAAATATTAATAAATAACAAACTCAACGATTTTATTTTTGTAAAATCTAGCAATTTTTATTTTTTGAAACTTTTTTAACTGGCTACCATTTCAGTACCCGTTATTATAAAAATTCGTGATTATGGTAATGAAATTAACTATTTTCAGCCATTTCATTGTTATAATTAAAACGTTTAACATTCTTTACAAAATAACAACTGCAGACATATCTATCGCAATTTTTACTTATTCTAATTATTCTTAATATTGTATTTTATCATCAATTATCCTCTATTATATTATATTTTTTTTTAATTATATTTTTATTATTATTATTATTATTATTATTATTATTATTATTATTATTATTATTATTATTATTATTATTATTATTATTATTATTATTATTATTATTATTAATGTAATTTTATTACTATTTATAGTAATAGCATTTGTAGTAGTATTAACATTACCATGTTGCGATAATTTACAGACACAATTTAGAAAGATAAATATTAGAAATTATGATATTTATTCATATATATTTTGCAGGGTGTTTAGCAGTATCATTTAGAAAGGCATCTTTGACAGTTGTGTAAGGGAAAAAGCTTATATCGTATGTTGTATATTCAGCACATGGTCTGATGGAGACCCACAGAGAGAGATCGGAAACGCATCACCGAACTTGAATAAGGTCTGATTGTATCACTCTCGGATTGAAATGATCTTGTATGTGACGCCCTTAGTTAGTATTAACAGCTGGTGTGTTTACGATTTCATGAGAGATCACTCACATCGTTTGCTTACTTTAATTTTGTGACCTGGATTATGAAGATCGTGTGAATTGTTGTCATGTGGGGGGAGGGAAGGAGCAGGTAAGCGTGCTGTATCATGTTAGAATAGATACACTGGCTGTGTGATATCTGGTCTATATTATTGGTGCAGGTGGCTTGTTGCTATAATATATATGGAGAGTGGAGAGTGTGCAGATTCGTTAGAGTGTTTCACTGCTATAGAATTGCGAGCCTCGATCATGGGCGAGTATGTGCTCTATACAAACGTGCAACAAAGTTTTCACTTGTTTCTCTTTGAAAATGAATGATGGGAGTGGACAACGCTCTTAATTATCTATTGCCAAGAGCTTTGTTTTGAAACGAATCTCTAATATTATTTGGGATGATACTATTTGAGTATTGTGGAAGCACCAGTGAACGAGTGGAACGATACATATTGATTCAAAAACTCGAGGATGTAGATTCCAGTTGTAAAACACTATTGTGAGGAGCTCTTTGTGTTGGTCAAAAATTTGTTTCGTTCTGCGCTTTCATCTGCAATTTCAGTTACTAGTGTGCTGAGCTCTAGAGGCAATGCTGTTTATGTAGGAGTTCAACGACATGTGTATCGAAATTCAAAGCAAGGAGTGATTGTGCTTATATAAGATAAACAGTCTATTTTTTTGCGAGTAACTGCTGTGAGTTTTGAGAATATGTATACTACATTATGTAGTATAGGTGTATTTGAGTAATAATTAGTAATAAAAGGAATTTGTGCGGGAAGCTTTCCATATTGTATTGCCGAGGTTTTTTGATCTTCTTGTTTTAATATGATGGAGCTTTAAAATCTGATGATTTGTGAGTGTCGTCTGCACTATAATGTAAATAATAATATAGATGAGAATGGGTTGTGGTAGATTGTGCACTAAAAATGGAAAGTGTTGTGAATAAATTTCGCTCTGGGTATCTCTTCATTATATAATTGTAATGTACGGGAGGTAATGAGACACGTCCGTGGTTTGCCTCGCGTATAGAGGAACCGAATGGGAAAATTATGCTCATATATATTTCCTTATTACATTCATGTTTCTTTGTTTCTGTGGTTTAAGTTCTTTTTTCTATTAAAAGGTGAACGTGAATACATGTGTAGAATAGCCTTTTACTGAGATATTTGCCTCTAGGAGAGAGTGCGGAGAGGTTGATAGATTTTTATAGAATTTTGTTGAAAAGAGTGACGAATTTCACAGTTAGATATACGTAAGTAGCCTGTGGTAGATTCAAATATGTTATTGACCCTATGAAAATCATTATTATATATAAACTCATAATATATACACGTATTTATATAATATATAATATATATATATATAGAATATATTATATTAAGAAAAAAATATACCTATAATATATATATATATATTATATATATATATATATAACTATAGTAAACGAAAAAAATTGGTTTTATTATTAAAACTATATATATATTATTTAATATCATTATATATATTAATATAATTATATATATATATATACTTGATATAAGTATTAAAACTAACTACATCCAATAAATATATATATTATATATATATATACTTACTATATTTTTTATATATTTTGTAATATAATATATATATTTGTATGATATTATTATTTATAACATATATATAATATTTATTACCTAATTATATATAACTACTGTAATATAATATATTTAATAATATATAATATATAATAATATATATATAATAATAATATATTATGATTAAATATAATATAAATAATAAAATAGTATAATAAATAAATAATAATATATAATATATATATAGTATATAAATTATATAATATATAAACTCAGACTATCGAGTTGTAGAACAAGTAAATAAAATATAATTATAAAAGGCTAAATATTTAATAAACCATACTCTATATATTCTAATAGTATATATTATATATGAAAGAATTATAGTTATATATATACACAGATTCTGACCGTCGTCGATGGTAGACCCCAGTGGAAACCGGAGGGTTGGGCGAAAGATTGTTTGAGATGGGTGGGACAGAGAGACGGGCGAGAGAGTTGAAAATGAGTGGGAGTCTGAAATGAAATATTTATTGGCAAATGGGAGAAAATGAAAACTTGACGTAGATACCGATAAGAATCTCTGAGGAATTTGTGTTCTAATTAATATTCTAACTGTTATCCAGATGTAGTGAATGTTATTATGGGTCTCGAAGTAAACAGCAGCTATCACATAACATAAAAGAAAGAAATACAGAATTTATTAACTTGTATTTTTAAATATAAAGCATTCTATAAATATAATCAAAGTCTTAATTACTTAGGTTGTTTAAGGCATTCTTGAAGCTTCGTTTATGCACACTTGAAGCAGGTTCGAAAAAACTGAAATGCCCCATTTAAAGAGTTCGGAAATAAAAAAAAATACAACTAAGAATTAAAATTAAAATTATAGTTATTGGTGTTACCCGAAATTTCTCCTATCCCTCCTGGTGTGCAAAAGGCCTGAAAAACATCCTATATAATGCTCTTTTTACAATGCGATGTAGTAAGATGAACTATGAATTGTCGAATCGTATCGACACAACTAACAACCACTTCAAAAAATCTACATCAAATAGCAGTAAAAATGGTAGAATATATTATATATCAGTAACGTAGCTAATAATATGATTAATTTATATATAATTATATAGTTATATATATTAAGTATAAATAAGTATTATATGACTATAGTATAATATATTATATAATATATTATATCATATTATTTATTATATAATACTATAATATAATATAGTATATACAGATATTAGATTTATATATTATCTGTAATATTAATATAATTAGGTTTTTTATGAAAATTTCAACAATTGCACCCTAAAGTCTTTGTAAGGGTTGGTTTATAACTAATCATATTAAAGTATTGTTTGAAGCATTAAACGAAAGAAAAGATTTTTAAATCTCGCAAGCATTTATGGTGCACGGAGAGAAAGATTTTGAGTACATCGCAAGAAAACGAACATAATTAAGTATTTGAGCTTAAGCAATTAATTGTATATATACATTGGTTGACTTATTATTATTTATTATTACTGAATTATATATTTATATAGATGTTCTTTAGTTAACTGATTGTCATTCGATATTGTTTTAAATAAGTATAATAATAATATATAATTCATAATAATAATAATAATAATATATATTATATATAATACTTAGTATAATTATAAATTAAATCATATAATATATAAATTATAATAATAATGTTAATAAATAACATTATATAATAATAAATAAAATATTAAATAATAATCGGATCGTAACTTTCATGATATTTATTATATTTAATATATATATATTATAATATATATATATATATACTATATTATATATTTATAGATATTATATAAAAGTATTAATATATATATAATATAATCACGCGAATAATAATAAATATATATAGATATATATATATTATAGTATATACTATATATATATCAAATTATAATATATATTTATCTATTATAAATATCTAGTAATACTAATAATAATATATATATATTATAATATATATATATATATAATATATTTATATATACTATATTTAATAATAGTATATATTATATATATATATAATATATATATATTAATATATACTATATATAATACTATATATTATATAATATATATATAGAATTATATTATATATTAAATTATTCATAATATAAGATTATTATTATAATTATATAATATTAATTATAATATATTATAATATATAATATGTAATTAATATATATATATATTATAAGACTGTAATATAGTACTATATAGTATATATTACGTATAGTTGATTGTTGTCAAGGTATTACACGGGCGACGAGGTAACACGAGGGACGTTTTTGCCATCGTACCTCTGGTAGGAGGCGGAGGGGCAGGAGGAACCCGCCGGGACACTACTCCTGCACGAAAGGTTGATCCAATGGAGCGCGTGTGGGTGTCCGGCAGACGGCCTCTCTATTGCGGGAGGTGGGGGTGAAATTATCCTTTCTATCCGTAAGGTTCCGCGGAAAGGCGAGAGACCCATCCTCGTATTCCTCGCGCATCGGTTACTGGTATACCCTTGGGGTATTCCTTATGTTAAAAAATGCAAAGATCAGAGGACATTTAGCATGTAGAAGTGTCTCTATTTATTTAACGAGGTAAATGCGGTATATGAAAATTCTTGGTACGATAGGTCTATTCTACTGCCATATATACTATCAATTATTGAAACATACTCTAGTTTTTTTAATGTCGATAATTACATGAGTTTTATTACACTTTCAAAATCTGAATCATTTATTTCGTTTGTAGTCTTAAATTCACCGTTAGAAGACTCTGTTACGCAGTATATAAGTTTTTATCTTACGAGAGTATGTTTTTGATGTTTATTTTTTTTTACATTTTTTTTCCACACTAAAATTTTTATTTCCAGCATTCCAGCAAATGTAATTCCTTTTCCCGGTTTAGCTGTTGTTAAGTTTTTCTAAGATACTTTAGGCATTCGTTGGCTTCTATCTTAAAAAAAAATTTGGTAGACAAAGATACAGGAGCTCATACACAAAAAATTGAACGTACTTGTCAAACAATAGTGTTAATTTATTTTCATACATAACTTCATTTTGAAACATATTACTAGTACCACTGATATTACGCTATTAGGAAAATAGTTTCATCACTTTAGATTCTGTATATTAAAATGGTTCTGAATCATATTCAATAATATTTTCAATACTTTTTATGTATTTAAAAAAAAAAGAAACTATAAATAAATTAAATTGATTTTTAAATATAGAAAAAAGGCGTGAATGACAGAGTTCTTGCTGCACTAATAGAAATACGCAATACCAAACTTTACATTTCTATCTCTTTTTCTTGTGGATGGCGAAATCATAAAGTACCATATTATATTATATATATATATAATATTATATTATTTATATATATATATATCTAATATACTATATATATATATATATATTATAATATAAATATATATATATATATATATCTATATATATACTATTAGTATATATATAATATATATATATATATATATATATTATATAATATATATATATAATAAATATAGAGAGAGAGAGACGAGAGAGAGAGAGAGAAGAAGAGAGAGAGAGAGAAGAGGGAGAAGACGAGATTTCTTAAATTGAGACTATCCTTTTAATAATACTTTTAAAGAACAAAGAAGCTGAGGAAGTATGTATGGAGGCGCACCAGGAAAAGCTTTAGATACGGAAATGTAAATTACATCTCTAACTTTAATATATAGTATATATATATTATATAATAATATATTATATAATATATAATATATATATATTACATAATATATATATATATATATAATAGTATAATAATTATATATATATTATTATATATATTAATACTATATATATATATAAGTATATATTTTAATATATAATATACAGTAATATTTATTATAAATATTATATATATTTATATATGATATATATAATATATATATTATATATATTATATAATATATATATATATATATATATACCATATATATTACTATATATATATATATATATGTTTATTATATATAAATATTTAATATAATATATAATATCATATAATATCTTATTATATATATATATATATATATTATAGTATTATATATATTAATAATTATTAATACTAAATTATATATATTTGTATTAATATATATATCATATAATATAATATATAATATATATATATAATTATATATATATATTAATTAATATTATTATAAATCAATAATTTATATTTATAATATATATATATTAATAAAATAAGATATATATATATATATAATAATCTCTATATATAATATATATATAAATTATTATTATATTACTTATATAATAATAATATATAGTATAATATATTATATATACTATTATATATTAATAATATAATATATATATAGTATATATAATTTATGCTTTCTTTTTCGACTTTCGTCATATTATTCTACTAATTTTCTAGATTTCCAGTTCATGTCAGTCTTGGGGAGAAAAGGTTGGTGATGATATATATTTATTATATTTATATATATATAATATATATTATATATATTGATAATATATTATATTAAGATATATATATATATATATATACTTATATATATATTATATATATATCTATATTTATATTATATATAGTATGGATATGTTGCCGAATGTGAATAATTAAGACCTGAAATTAACGCGATAATACCGAATATTACGACCTAAAAGATATTTTACGGTACGAATTACCGAATAAATATTTACAGGACGAATAATCATTTATCTGACTATTCAGAGGACCAGACAATGATTTATTTATCAAAAGTTCGGATATTATAGGAAAATAATATAAAAGAAAGGAACTATACCCCGGTCAACAAAAAAAAGAAGCTTCTGATCTCATTAATATAACTCATTAATCTATTGATTCACTAGCATCCACACTCCGGAACCATTGTTAATTATAACGTGACGTATATCTTTAGTCCCCACGATATCCCTGTAATAGTCTTAGCAATATATTCCTCTTAAGAATTGCATTTAAATATTAAGTCATAGATGACTCAACTAAACTGGTGGAGGTCATGTGTGTGAATTATTATTACACTACAAAAGCAATGTTATAACCTCAGATTTTTCTCATTATGATTCTTTAAGATTATGCCGTAAATTGTTTTTACTCACACATGACGGTCGAATATCTTTCGAGTTGTATATGCACTGAAGAAATCACATAGATAACGACTTCGTTATACTCCCAACTACATTCCTCGTATGCAATCGACCTGGTGTCTCACTACAGCACTGATGATCTCTATCTCCATCTGAAATACAGTCGGATGGTCCGTCATTGTTCACCCAGGTGAACTGAACGATCTTGTTAAGAGTTTGTATTATGCCCGAAGTTGTCCTAGCTGTTGGCTTCGAGGTTGCATGAAAATGACTACTGGACATGGCACAAGGGTAACATTTTATCGTAACAGAGAGCAGAGTTGCGAGCTCTTCCAGTCAGATGGGTAACCTTGTGTAATTGCAGTGAAGTTGCAAGCCTACTACTCGCTATGGGACTCCCAGCATTCGATGCAGGTGAGTGGCGACTGTTTATTGACCTTCCAGAGCAGTTTAAAGTGTGTGTTGTTTCACAACGGCAACAGGTATCTTCGGTTCCAGTAGGGAACTCGGTACGGATGAGAGAGGAGTATGCAAAAAATCAGACAGTTTGGAGAGGCTAACACATATCAGGTACCTGAATTTTAAATATGCGTGACCTCAACATGGTTAAACATTTGCTCGGTAGCAAGCAGGTTTTCACCAATATCGCCTGCTTCCTGTGCTATTGGGACAGCGGCGGCAAAGGATCACTGGACAAAAAGAGAATGGCCACCGGCAAAGGATCTCTGGACAGGAACATCGTACGTGAACACTTGTACAGAGAGAAAACATCATCCTACCTCCACTACACATAAACTTAGATTTGATGAATAAATTTGTGAAGGCCCCTGGACCTTGATGGTGAATGCTTCCGCTATATATGCTCAACGTTTCCTGGTCTGAGTGACGAGAAGAAAAAAGCTGGGCTATTTGATGGCCCACAAACACGGACACTCCTCCGTGATGCATCCTTTGCTACAACAATGAGTGTGTTAGAGGCAAGAGCGTGGGAATGCTTTTTCAGATGTAAGCACAGAATTTTCTGGGGAAACAGGGAAGCCGAGACCCTAACATTGTGTACAGGAACTGCTAGACAGTATTCATTCTCATGGATGTAGATGAGTATAAAGTTGCACTTCTTACATTCTCACCTAAGAAATTTCGGAATACCAAGGATGTTAGTGATGAAGCAGGTGAAACGCTTTCCATTAAGATCAAAGTTCATAGAAGGAGTTACAGGGCAAGTGGGTATATCAATATGATGGCCGACTATTGTTGAGCTGAATGAGGGATATTTCCACGACGCATGGTAGATCGTCTACGAAGAGAATGTTACTACCATCGTAGGTATGTTTACATTTACTAAACCCATTCCTTCTATACATTATTGTTGTCTCCATATTTACTCTTTATTCATAGTTGTATTATATGTTTTAACATATAATCTATCAGGACACTCGTATCATATCATGCTATTTGGTTCTCTCATCTTCATATATCCAATATATTATATATAATATATATATATATATATATATATAGTATATATTATATTATATCGCATATATATATATATTATATATATATATATATATTATCCCATAATTGTGATTAGCCCTCTTGAAAAAAGGTATAAAATCACGAAGATCTATGAAGTCTGGAAATTCAAACCCTCCAGAGATATCTTTAGTAAATATGTGGAGACGTTCCTGAAGTGGAAGACTGAAGCATCAGGCCTTCCTGATAGAGTCCCTTTGAAGACGTCGCTTGAATTCCAACAGTTCCTTGCAGATTTCGAAAGAATTGAAGGTGTCAATTTAGATTCTGATAATATTGAGGCGAATCCTTGTATGAGGTATGTAGCGAAACTCTTCCTAAACTCATTATGGGGTAAGCTAGACCAGAGAGTACCCCGAAACGAAGACATTGTATGTAACAGTTATGAACAGGTTTGGGACTTGATGAAGAGAGCTGACTTGGAAGTGTGGAATATCATTGTAGCTGGTGAGCGGCATATAGCTGAGGTAACAACCACGAATTACGTAAACCAGACGGCTAAAGCTACAAATGTAGCTGTAGCTGCCTACACCACAGCCCATGCCCGTGTCAAGTTGTATGATCTTCTAGACTCTCTTGGCCAAGGTGTTCTTTACTGCGACACCGATAGCTGCGTCTTCATTGCCCGAGAAGGTGATTATGTTCCTGAGATTGATAAGTTCCTGGGAAATCTAACAGACGAAATAGGCTAGGGTGTAACGGCTGATAGCTTCGTATACACAGGTCCCAAGTTATATGTCCTGCGTTTGAAGTAGAATGATGGAAGTATATTGAACATATCAAGGCAAAAAACGTAACTTTGAATCGGAATACGGAGAATATCATCAGTTTTGATGGTATGACAAAGATAAACATGGAACGCGATTGGATGGTCTTAAACGATAATAATGAGTATTACAATTAGATAAAAGAAATCGACGTAACAGCAATAGCTATTTCACAATTAACGGAGCCGAATGGAGAACCTACCCTGCACAGCGAGATTCACAACCGTGACGATCTCACATCTACCTCATGAACAGTACCACACTATCGCGAGGTCAGAGTTCCCGATATGATTATAAGTAAATAACGTGGAAGAAGTGCTGCTAAATTCCGTCGAAGAGGTTCCTCCACACCTGAACAAATGGAATCTCGTCCCCCTGGAAGCGCACGACGATACCTTGGCCAAGGATTTGATAGGGTGCTACTCCCTAAATAAATATATATATATATATATATATATATATATATATATATATATATATATATATATATATATATATATATATATATATATATATATATATATATATATATATATATATATATATATATATATATATATATATATATATATATATCCTTTATTATCATTATTTATCGTTATCGATACTATGTAGATAATTAAATAAAATTTAATTTACATTACTCTTTTCTTGCCCTTCATTTTATTTCAATGTATTGTATATGTAACATGCTTGAGAGTTTAGTAAGGCGAGGGTATAAAAGAGGGGTGGGGTAACACAGTGGATCCCCTACGAGTTCGGATGACCCACTAGAGCACAAGAGCAAAGCACAGGCCAGTTTTTCCTCAGAGTGAGAATTCAGTATGAGATTAGCCTCAGAGAGTGGTATGATGCTGAGCAATGGTGCGGCCCAAGGTCTGGTAAAAACCACCCATAACCTATGTGAGCACAGGTAATGCTCACACACGCTGCATGTGTGAGACGCACAAAAAGCCCAAAGCACTGTGACTAATGCCTCAAAGTGAAAGAGTGGGAGGAGAAATTGATCGCACATGGTCTCGGCACGTACGTACGTACAATTCCACGAAAGAGCGTGACGTAACAACAGACACTAAAATATCAGCAAAAAAGTAATGTACTCACATGGTCTACGGATCATGCGTGCGTACGGCCGTAGGGCACATACGTGTACGTACAAGAAAAAGCGTGACGTCAACTGACTCTAAGTGGTGTATGTTATTACTACTTACCTTTGCTTCATCTTTCTTTTAACAATTGCAGGCAATGTCTGGATAAGAAGCGTTCAAATGCTCACATTAATTTAAAGGATCCAGTAGATGTATATCCCATGAGTAACTGGTAGTTAGGTAGACTCTTTCGTGCATGATCAAACTAACTGTTTCCCATCAACTGTGCTAACTATTTCATATTGACAAATGAAAGTACTTTTATCTTCAGAATGAGTAATATATTCAAGTACATGAGGTGTTTTCGATTTTCGTTTAGTTGACATGATTTTTTAAGGATATTAAACTTAATTAATTAAAGTTATCTATAGAAATACTCTAACCTTTTTTATTAAATAATAAATATACATAAGCAAATTTCTGAAAAGAGAATATATGGTATATATATATATATATATATATATATATATATATATATATATATATATATATATATATATATATATATATATATATATATATATATATTTCACATTAATCATATCCGCAAATGGTGGTGATATATCGTATAACTATATTAATATAAAAAACAAATAGATACATGTGATAATGTTAATAATATGAATAGTGGTGAATAATTTAAGATATATATTAATAATAGTGATACTTGTGATAATGTTAATAATAAGTGAATAGTAGTGAATAATTTTAATATATGGTGAAATATAGTCGATAGCATAACAATATTATCATTAAAAGTGTATAGCATAATAATATTAATATTGAAATATAGTAAACAGTAGTGATTATTGGTAAAATATAGTGTATTTTGTGTTAAATATAGTGTTTGGTATAATATTAGTAATAATAATGATAATAATATATATATATATATATATATATATATATATATATATATATATATATATATATATATATATATATATATATATATATATATATATATGTATATATATTTGTATATGTATATATATGTATATATTTTTTTTTTTTTAATATTTATTTATATAAAAGCGCCTGTAGCCCAGTGTTAGAGCACTGAAAACCAAGTGAGGGTCCCAGGTTCGAAACTGGTCGGGTGGGAGAATGTGAGCTATTCTCTCCCTGGCTTTGCTCCGTCCTGCTCGGACGTAAATTGAGTACACCCTTCCTAGATTAGGCCTCTGCCCGTGAGTTTTGGTGATACATCCGTAATATATATATATATGCTATTATTATTATATATATATAGAGATATATATTATTATTATTATTATTATAGTGCGTTCCACTATGAGGATATATATATATATATATATATGTCTATATATATATATATATATATATATATATATATATATATATATATATATATATATATATATATATATATATATATTTAAATTTATGTAAACATACATATGAATCTGACAAATAAGCCGTGCCTCACATACACATCCACACACACGCACGCGCACACACACATATATATATATATTATAAATATATATATATATATATATATATATATGTTATATTATATATATATATATATATATATATATATATATATATATATATATAAATATATATATTATATATATTATATATATATAGATATATATATAACCTGAAGTAATAAAATTAATATTACTTATTCTTTTGTATTTGCTGGAGTAGCTCTTTTTGCGGCTCCGTCCCGCCCAGGTCCCCTAAAATTTCTGGCTCCGGACTCCAGGCTCCCCAAAGATTTCGGCTCCGGCTCCAGTCCTCAAAAATTTCGGCTCTAGCTCCACACAAAACCTTGCGACCTGGCCTGGGCAGCCCTGAATAGTAGGGCTCTAAATTTTATATTTATTACACTTGTCTAGGTAGTAATTATCAAATATAGCGACATTAGCTGATTTTCACCGATTTCCATGAAACTTATATGAAATGTTTGAAATGATACAAAAGAAAAAAAAAACGAAAAAAATTTCTTCGAGAAATGAACCTGAAAAAGTTATGAGGTTTCAAAATGAAAAAAAAATTAATTATAAATTAGAAATTTCTTCAATAAAATCCTCCTTTAACGATGTCCTTGGAGCATATTTTATTATTTTTAAAGCATTCATAGGTCGGGGGTGCGGAGCGAAGCCCGTAGAAAAATTCTCGTGTGTAATGCATTCCTTTACTACTAAAATATAATATAAATGTTATTTCCTAACGATCTATTAGTTTTTTTTTAGAAAAATTAAAAGTGAAACGAGTATATTAAATATTTTGAAAGAATATATATATATATATATATATATATATATATATATATATATATATATATATATATATATATATATATATATATATGCTATATATATATATATATATATATATATATATATATATAGTATATATATATATATCAGAGCTGGGCGTTGTGCCACCGAGTTATCAATTCGTAGGCGCATAGGCGCAACAATTTTTAAAAAGGCGGATTCGAAGCACAGGCGCACAGCCACCTATAGCCGCGCCTATGAACAGGAACAAAGCATTTTTTTACCCTTAAAAGTTAGAACTTAAAAGCCAACTTGGTAGTATACTCTAAAAACAAGTGTAAAACTTATATATATATATATATATATAGTATATATATATGATGAGAGTATATATATATATATATATATATATATATATATATATATATATATATATATATATATATATATATATATATATATATATATATATATATATATATATAGTTCAGTAGTTCTTAACTACAAATAAATTGGCAAACTATGGCTCTGAAAATTTGCAACTTCTGCAGCGCTGCTCGTGCTGGACCTCCTGGGGAATTCACACATGCTGGAGGAGGTGATACGTGTAGATATTAGTTTACGGGTGTTTTAATTACAAAATTAATAAATGTTTTTCTTCCTTATAAAGCATGCTTATTATCGCACTAAAGTTTAATTTGCTTGCAAATAAATTTAGCGAACAGGCACCGGCTGGGGAAAAGTCGCAGGCATGCGCTAGAAGCATTGATGTAAATAAAATATAGGCGAAAAGCGCCAGGGCGCACTAGGTCCGGCGGCATGGCATAAAGCCGCAGGCGCACTAAAATTGATAGGTGAGCCTAGCCTGATATGAGTATAGCATATATATATATGTTATATATATATATATATATATATATATATATATATATATATATATATATATATATATATATATATATATATATATATATATATATATATATATTTCGGGAACGCTGAATTGTTTTCTGAGTCATTTACGATTGGCCCTACCTCTAAGTCTCTGTAGACCAATGCAGCTGTCCTTCCCACCCATAAGTCCTAGCTTCATCTTTATTTGTCTTACTCCTAATAATTTTATTGCCCTGGTACCGCATAGTCCCGCCGTGTCCCACGCTCCGCCCGTGACATTCCCCAGGTTCGAAGACTCAAATACACACACCTAAGGACAGCGACCGACCACCCTGACCAGTAATTTGTGAGATTATATATATATATATATATATATATATATATATATATATATATATATATATATATATATATATATATATATATATATATATATATATATATATATATATATATATGTATTTGGCGTCATTACCTTCTCTCGCACACTCCGTGCTTAATATACTTATTTATTTAATGTAATAAATTTATTTAATTTTTTTACCGTTAAATAATATTTTCAGTTTTCGATCGAGATATATTTAGAATAATGTAAAATTTTTGATTTTCGTATAAGGCGGTATCGAACAATGCCGTACGTGAAATATGGTCATGAGCTCAATTCTCCAAGCCACGCCAGCTTAGATAACAGCTCCTCATTTAATTATTAATTTATATTTAACTTTCACCGTAAGCGGAAAAGAACGTTGTCCTTATGCTTAAGAGAAAATACATATATATATACACTTATAAAAATATATATATATATATATAAATATATATATATATATATATATATATATATATATATATATATATATATATATATATATATATATATATATATATATATATATATATATATATATATATATATATATATAGCTTCTAATATGCATTTAAGAACGAGAGAGAGATAGAAGGCAGGTGTCATAAATGGAGATCAAATTTACTCTTACATAGTATATATATATATATGTTATATATATATATATATATATATATATATATATATATATATATATATATATATATATATATATATATATATATATATATATATATTATATCCCATACGTCGTGCAGTGCCTGTCGCAGGTCCGGGAGGGTCCGTGGAGGGGTTGCAGCTGTCGGATCCCGACGTTTCAGGATATACCACAAATGTTCGATTGAGTTGAGGTCCGGACTATATGCTCTGGCCACTCTAACGCCGTAATTTGAACCGTCCTAAAGTGTTCGTTCATACATTGGGCCTTGTGTGTGGTCTTTGCATTGTCAGCGCATTAGACGAAAGAGTCACTGATGTAGGGGGCATATGGCATGACATATGGTTCGAGGATGTCTGTGATATGCATTACGGCTGTAAGAGTGCCTCCAACGAAAATGTGACTCCGTAGGCCACGATAAAGAGATGCCTCAGACCATAACCGACCCACTTCCAAACGGCGGCACCTGCAGCACATTGTATTGCGCGAACCTCTCCTCGGTCGTCGGTATACTCTAGCACGCCTGTCCTAGGCGTACAGAGACACTCTCGACCCGTCCGTAAAAGCACCTTTGCCCAATCGTTGACTGTCCAATGGATGTGTTCTCAGGCAAATGCCAGTCGCGCCCTTCGATGTGCCAGCCGTGGTGTGCGGTGGACCTATGGCAGGCCTCCGGGTGCCGGTAATTATGTTCCGCGAGGCTTCGACGCACTGTGTTGTCACTCATCCTGGTGCTGTGTACCTA
>JABUQX010085933.1:35000-37500 GCA_015478945.1 Trachelipus rathkii | reverse complement strand
TATATATATATATTTTCTTATTATATAGATGAAATATACTTATCATTAATTAGGTGATAACATAGTTTATTACATTATTATAAACTATGGTGATAACTAGGATTAATTATTAATTTAGGAAAAAATATTTGACTAAAAAAATCAAAAAAAATCAAAAAATCAAAAAAAAATCACGTAAAAAATCATGTTGATTTTTTTTCGTGCCAACCCTGTATCACAACTTTAATTAATCTTGACCAATAAAAACATAGTATTACCAAAGTTTGGTATCACATACATAGTACGTCGAAAAATTCAGACCGATAGAAGAATTCTGAAAACCCAACAATTAGGACTTCTTTGTGTTTACCATATCCATCACGGTGTGCTGTTTAAATATGGTTTGAAATTTTCTATAGTTACCCTCTTAATTCTCAGCGCTTAAATTATTATCCTGTTTTATTTCTTGTAATTATTTTTATAATCTAAATGTTGTTGTAAATAATACAATTTAAATTTAAATTAAATTAAATTTAAATTAAAAATTAGCTATCAGCTGCATGTCTTTTCCAATTAGGGTAACGGCTTCTAAAAAATAAATAAATAAATAAATAAAATGATAGAAGGCTTCGCTTTTGCATTTGTGCTAAAAAAATGCTTAAGTTTGCGTTCGTTTTTGTCAAACTTATTGCAAAATCATAAAAAAATGCTCATCAAACGTGGGAATTTCCGTAAGCCTGTAAGGTTGCTATTTTATACAGAATTTTATTCTATATTACACAGAATTAGGGAAATTCTTTACGTTTGGTGACCATTTTTTTTATGATTTTGAGTCGTTTGAAAAAAGCGAACGAAAACTAGCAATTTTTTTAGCACAAATGCAAAAACGAAAACGGTTTAAATTTAAATGAACTCTCAGTAGAGAGTAATGACTGTCATTATTATCATATTTGTGTACGAGCAGTATTTACAAATACTGTATCTCAAATTCTCAATACAAAATATTTTCAATATTTCGTAAAGATTCTCTCGCTCAATCGGTCGTTAATTTAATGTCACTAGTCATTTTAAAATCTCTAAGTATTCATCGATCTTTTTAATTGAAAGACCAACATGTCAATTAACCTCTGAAATGATCCGTTCTTAAAGAGAAGCTCGTGTAAGAATGACCCTCATCTAGCTTCTAATGTCCGTTAATAGCATTATTAAATAACATTTTCGCTTCATAATAGATACTCTCACTCCTAAGCTCCAGGTACTCGACGCAATAATTATTATATATTCTCCGTAATATGCGCTAAAGTTATACTTTTTATGACAGTGAGGGTTGAATCTCGCCAGCGTTATTAGACATCAGATATCCCCAAATAAAACACTTGCATTACATTCTAAACTGTAATCATTTAAATAATAAACTGTAATCATTTCGATAGAGAGAAAAATTTCAAATTTATTTATACAAAAACAAAATCAAAGTATACAACATTTATAAATTTATAAAAAAATTTGTAAATTTTTTGAAACTTTTAAAATATTTCTATGATTTTTTTAAACTTTATTTTATTTAAAATGGCAACTTAAGTTTTATTGGTAACTAACAATAACTATAATAGGGTTGCAGTGTTACTGTAGTTAAACTGGATAAGTAATTCGATAATTACTAGTATTACTTAATTTTGGTGAGTAACGATTTGTGACTCCCAATCCAACTATATATATAGTTAATATATATGATATATATATAATATTTATATAGATTAATTATATTATATATATATATAATATATATATATATATATATAATTATATATTATATATATAATAATATATATATATATATATATAATATTAATATTATATATATATATTATATTATATATATATATAATACACAAAAGGTGGGCATTTAACTACGTTAAAGCTGATTAAATCTCCTCAGTTAATTAATATTCGTTAATTTTGTTTCGATTTAATCATTTTAACTCTTTTCGTAATGTTTCGAAAGATAAAAGTAACGGACTTTAACTCGTAAGTTTACAATTTTAGTGATATATATATAATTAACTCGTTAACGGCAGTATATAATAATTATTCCCCTACTATCCAGTATTATATCACGTATACCTCATTAATTTACGAGTGTTTAATAAAATTATATATCTTTATTTACTATTAGTATTTTAAATTATGTATTATTAGATTAAATTTCGATAAACAAATTTTTTTTTTACCAAATAATATTATCACTAATTGGTCACTTAAATATAGTAGTTATTAGTCTATATATATCATATCGGTGTTATATTATCCCGTGATTTAGTATAATGTTTAACATTATTATTCATTTATTATGTGACTGTAATTCTCATTACTATGTATTATCTCAATTTCTATATTATACTATATTTATATTAATATAGATATATATATATATATATATATATATACTATATATTACTTGAGATACGTAGTCAGTTATATAACAGTTAACTTTATTACATTCTTATTTCACTATAAACGC
>JABUQX010085933.1:25000-30000 GCA_015478945.1 Trachelipus rathkii | reverse complement strand
TACTATGTTACTATCTCAATTATTAGTTACTCTATAATATACAGACATATCTATACTCTACTAGATACTGCTAGAACTTATAGTTATAATTTATTATATTCTAGAATATTATTTGCATTTTGTATATATATTAATAATATTTAGGTATGAATTAAATAGCAAACTTGGATGTTAATTGCTCTCCTCCTCAAATGAACTTAATTTTATTATACTATCAATTTATATATTTTTAAATTGTCTAAAGAATATATATACTTGATATGAAGTTCTATAGTATTTGACTTAATTCATCTATATATTTATAATAAAATATTATTTTATCTTATTGAATTAATAATTTCGATATAATAATATATTAATTAAGATATATATATGATATATATATTTTTTATTAGAGTTTAGCAAATATTTATTAATATCATGTCATTCAGTGGAAATTCTAAGTCACAACTATATATTGATCTTCATACAGTTTGTAACTACAATACGATGTAAATATCATGCTCACACTAGTCCTCTGCCCATAAATACCTTACTCTATTTTAGTAACACAAATACATAGTAACATACTACACTCCAAATATATAATATTTAAATATATTATATATATATCTATATAATATATATATATAATATATATTAATATATATATATATATATATTATATATATATATATATAATATTATTATATTATATTATATATATTAATATATATATATATATATATTATATATATATTATAATAATATATATATATATATTATAATATAAATATAATAATATAAATATATAATGGTAATATATATACATATATATATATATCATATTAATTAATATATATATATTATATATATAATATATATATATATATATATATATTATATATATATATTATATATATAATATATATAGATATATAAATATAATATATATATATATATAATATAATATATATATATATATATATATACTACGTGTTAATGTATATAGTATGTGATGACCTTATGGTATATTATATATATATATAATATATTATTATATATATATATATATAATATCAAATAGTATATATATTATATATATATAATTATATATATATATGATTATTGACATAATAGATTGGAGAAAATAAAATCTGTAATATTAGATCTAAAGTATAAATGTGTTACAGATGGTGAGACAATCTTTTTTAGTAAATAAATGAAGTATATATATGAACGTATTAAAGAGTTATAGTTATGGTGTAGAGTTATGATAAATGAGGTAATAATATATGTATGAGTATATTATCTCAAAAAAAGGTACTCGTTGATGGATGGTTTGGTCATGTGGAAAGGCATGTTTGACCTAGTCGGTGGTTAATGCGGATAGTATGGTGTGTGTCGTGTGGCTGGGAATCGAACTGGCTGGGAGCGAAGAAAAAAGTAGATTGAGTCAGTAAGGAATACCTGGAGAGAAATGCGAGTTTGGCCGAGGCGAGAAGAAAGGTGCATAATAGTAATGAATGGGGGGGTTTGTGAGTGGGTATGGTCTGTGGCCCACCTTGTCAAGGTATGAACCTCTCATTGGATGAGCATGTCCTCAGTCCTCTTGTTGTCTGCTCTCTCGCTTGAGAGAAGATATATATATAGGTATCTATATCATATAAATTGAAGTCTGGGTATAGGATTTTCTATATGATACTGACGTAAGGAGTTCTCACAAAATGGTATAATATATGAGTGATATTATATAGTCGGTAAAGGCTGGGAATTTGTTTTCGACTTAGCGTCATATATTCATACATCATACTTTACTGTGTTTCATTATATATACGGTGCATGTTATCGACTCCTTATCACCCCAGTCTTGGGAAAGAAGGTGGATATAACTTATTGATATTAATATATATATATATTATTATATATTATATATATATATATATTATATAATATTATATATTATTATATATCATATATATTTATATATATTATATATATATATATATATATATATATATATATTAATATATATATACTAATATATATAATATTATAATATATTAATAATTATAAGGTATATATATATATATATAGTATATAATATATATAATATATTATTGATATATATATATATATTATTTATAATAATTATATTTATATATATATTAATATATTTCCTTATTATATAAAATATAGTCGCACAGTAACTAATACTATTATATGTCTAGTGAAATAATAAATATTATAATTTAATTCATAAGGAAATATAATATACATACAAACATTAAATTATCTTGTATTATAAAAAAAGAATATACTATCTTTTGCTATATACAATTTCTTTAATTTATAAATAGACATACTGAGAATATATCTATTATATTATTTAGTATTATTGTCATCATATTATATATCGTATCAATATTATTTTGTTGTGAAGGTTATAATAATAACAGATACAATATCTATGCACATTGGTAAGTTATCGTATAATATATATATGTAATATTTCTATGTGAACTCATAAATATTTTTCATACTCTAAGAAACGATAATAAGTTGTATTGATAATAGAACTCTAATAGTCTGTAGTGAGTGTTTGATCACGTAGCTAATTCGTGTGTATAAGCCATTTTTGTGACTATACTCTCAAATATAGTTATAATGCGAGACGAATACATGAGTGTGGCATATATGTAACATATGCATATCTCAGATTGCACTTTCAATAAATAAGCATGTGATATAGCTATTTATTGCGATAGAGATTCATATGGCACGAGGAGTGGTGCGATAGGCTAGTAATTTGCTATCATCTCAAGAGCGAATAAACTGTTTATAATATATCTTATAAGATTTAATTATTTTAGATCAATGATCTCCGGATGTCAAGCTCTCCTTACCGAACAATATACTAAGTGCTAATTTTATTATTCTAAGTAATCTACTAAAGAGATAGATTGAAATAGAGCTCAACTCAATATATCTCGTAATACAACTTCATAATCGCTCAGTAGCTCATTATTAGTAGATCTTCCAACTAAATATAATTAAATTGATAGTTTTACAGAAATAGGATTCTTTAAGAGGTGTATAGAGTGAGTGTCATAACACCAAGTTATAGCTATAATGTTTCTCTACTCCAAATTATTTTATATATAAAAAGTGCATAATTTACTGAATTATTATCAATATACATGATACATCACATAGATCTCTTGGTCGTATCTAGTTTGGAGCTATAATATAAGTATATGTATATATAGAAGAAAAAAAGACTCTAATAGTGCAGTGTGAGATTTAGTAATACCGTGATTAGTTAACTTCTACTATACGAAAACATAAGTGTAGTATACTATAGTTCTGTACAGATGCATATAGCATAGACAAGCAACTGGCTCACTCAACTCTAATTTTACTCGCTCTGAAGGATCTCTTGTCTACTAAGCATTGTGAAATATCATTCAGACTATATCAGACAATATATGTAATTTAATATTCGCGCAGAGAGCTCTATGAAAGTTTGTAGAACTCGAGGATTTTCAGAGAGCCAAAATGAGTAGTAGTGATTATTAAATATACCACATGGCTTGAGCTAAGAGGAGTAAAAAGCTATCTGAGCAACATAATCATACTACAGTAAGACCATTAGAGCATCTGACAGCTATAACCATATAGCAGCGATAGATGTTTCAAATAATGCATTATCTATTTATATTATATGAACTCGATATTTAATCATAGTGCGGTAGTGATAAAGTGATTACATCGAGTAGATTCTCGCGGTTCAAGAGAGTGCGGTGAGATATATGATAATATAGCGCTCACTAACTATTGTGTACGTCTAGCTCTAATATAAGTTCTACGCTGCAATCAAATGTGATTCATCATAATTTGAATTATAATTCATTACATTAATATATATATATTTTATTTAATATATGATTATATATATATAATATATATTTATTATTAATAAATAATAAATCTGTTTTACCATACTTATTATTAATAAATATATAAATTAATTAATAATATTATATATATATAGATATATAAATATTAATATAATATATATATATTAATAGATATATATAAATATTAATATATATATAATATATAAAATTTAATTAATATTAACAAATATATATAATACTATAATATATATAATTAATTATATATTAAATATTATATATTATATAATAATATTAATATATAATTAATATAATAATATTATATAATTATTATGATATATATATATTAAGAGTATAATATAATAGTATAACCGATAATATATATATTATTTATTATATATTATAATATATGTAAAAATATATTTATATTATAATAATCTTATTGCAGACAGAATAATATAGATAGTATTAGAAAGGTATATATATATATAATATAGTACAATAATATATATTATATTAATATACTTATGATAGGTGAGTAGATATAATATATAGTTAATACTCATATAGAATATGTGTGATAAATTACTCTTAGAACATAGATTAGCTCAATTTTGACCAATAAGCTTATATATAGCTTATAACTCATTACCGAAATTACTCAGTGATTAACTACTAATACTCAGCGCATAATGGAGAACCTATAAAATTGCACTATCTATTTTGTAGTAGATAAATGTATTGTAAGCAGTTTTTCTATATTTGGTGTATGAAGTAGTTGAAGGTCAGTGAAAGATATTGTGGATTCATAATTATGTCTGTTAGTAAAGGGATACTGTAGTATATAGGAGGTTATAATTATAGGTATTCGATTCTTATGGAGATCGTTTCGATATGATCGCTGCAAGTAATGTAAACATGATAGAGTGAAGAGATGATCAAAGCATGGTAGAGCAGCGAGATGATAGATGAGGATATAGTTATGATACGCTCACATAATGGTAGATTGTGAAGGTTGATTTGAGGGTTGAGGGCAAGCATCTAATGGAGTGTTCAATGTGAGTACGATATATTTGGTATATGGGTAGAAAAATATATTGAGAT
>JABUQX010085933.1:0-12500 GCA_015478945.1 Trachelipus rathkii | reverse complement strand
CGCGAACAAATGTTTGATTATATATATCATAGATATATTATATATATATTATATACATAATATTATATAATATATAATATATATTAATAATATATATAATTATATTATATATATAATATTAAATATTAATAATATATATAATATATAATATATCATATATACTGTATTATATATTTATAAAATTAATCCCTCATCTTTCTTATCTAACTGAACCTCTTAACCTCACTTATTTAATTTAATCTCATATTTCTTATGAAACTTTACTCTTATCTTTCTTATCTAATTTGATCTCTTATGTTTCTTATCTAACTTGCCCTCATCTATTTTATCTATCCTTCTTATCTAATTTGCCATCCCATCTAATTTAATCTATTATTTCTTATATAATTTAACCCTATCAATTATATCTTATTAGCTAATTTAACCTTTTAAACTTTTCTGTATCTAATTGTAAACCATTTTATATTTCTTTTCAGTCTTCATTTGACATATTTATTTTTGGGTGATAAATAGCATCAGATTTTTGACTGGAATTTTTTTTTCTTGGTTAAAAAAAAAAAAAAAACAATCATTGCAATATTTCTCTAAACACCTCAGGAATTTTGTACATAAGTAATGACAATTTTATTTTGGATTTATTTATATATATATATATATATAATTATATATAATAATATATATATATATATCATATATATATATATATATATATATATATATATAATATATATTATATATATATATATATATATATATATATATATATATATATATATATAATATATATATATATATATTATATATATATATATATATATATATATATATATATATATTATATATATTATATATATATTAATATAATAAATATATATATATATATTATATATATATTATATATATATATATATATACTATATATATATATATTATATATATATATATATTATATATATATATATATATATAAAAATATATAGTATATATATATATATATATATATATATATATATATATATAATATTATATAATATATAATATATAGTATATATATATATATATATAGTGTCTCACGAGTTATGTTACAGCGGTGGTATCACCGTACGGGATGTTTAATATGAAAAATTGGTTTGTAGAAAGTATAATCTATTATTTAATTCATTAAGGAGAATGGGATATGTTACGTTGGTGTCTGCCGCACTCGCCTTGCGAAAACGAGCACGAAACATGCGAATGTCGAATGTATATATAGTTTTAGCTTCTGTGGAAATGTACATACCAAATTGAGGTGGGTCTTCCTTACGACTTCTTTTGATACGTTGTTCTTTTCCACCGCAATCTCAATAAACAGACTAGACGCCTGCCATAGACATATCATTTGCGTAATAAATACAGTTACATTTACAGTGAAACGCGTCATGTTACCACATAGTTTTAACATGATGTTAAAGGTGAAAGAAACAATGTATTCAAGACGCTCATAATATCGATACATGTAATGTAATAACGTTGTTAATGTATCATAAAAAATTTACACCTATGAATCTTATCCACAGCATGCAAGAATGGAGAAGAACGTCAGTTCGTTTCAACTTGTACATACAGTATTACACATGTTTTTCGAAGGACGCTTCCATCCACGGAATACTACCTCAGCCTCTGTTGGCCAGTTTCATGCATGCCAATGACGTGATGCCGGTTTGAATTCCTCTACATGCGTTGGTTATTCGACGGCGAAGATCATCAGTTACTGGGTAATTAAACCCAGCGTACACGGTATGTTTGAGATACCCCACAGAAAGTAGTCCAGTGGTGTTAAGTCGTGTGAACGCGCAGGCCATGGAAATGAACCAGATCTTCCGTCATCATCTTCCCAAAGTCTGTCGAGTAGGTTCGTCACTATAGCTGCGATTATGTCTGCCCCATCATGTTATAATTATCTTCGTCGTGGCCTAAAAGGTAATATCACTCGTGAGAGTTCAACAAGACGAGTCTGCAGGATATGAGTAACGCTGTCCTGTCAATTTTCCTCGACAGAGTAAGCCGATAATCCTTATTAATATGCCCACCAAACGTTGACTGAGTAGATACCTGGTCGATGCGCTAGTGAAATTTATATGAGGTTTGTTTCCGCCAATTCGAAGTTCACCTGTTATACATACCTTATTTGGTAAAGCGACGATTCATCGGCCATAGAATTTTCCAATAAGTCCGGTACATCCATAAGAAGGCAATCAATGACAGCCAGGAATTCCAGCCGCCGTTGTCCACGATGCAAACCATGCACAATGTGTGGACTATATGGATGCATGTTGTATGCAACACGAATCCTTCGTATGGTTTCCTTCGATATTCCCAAGACCTAGCCTGCGCGTCAATGAGGAGTTGATTTTCAATGGTGTATAGCAGAGCGTCCAGTTCGACGATTGAATGTACGACACCGACCCCGCTCCCGTATGTGATGAGGCGGTTTGAACTATCACCCTGTTTACCTTGAAACCGCTGTAAACTCTATGAATTCCATCTGGCTCGGCTGTCGTTGATGTGGATAAACGTGTCATATTCTGCAGCAGCTCTGCGAGCATTCCTGTTTGCCGTAATTACACCTCCACATGTCACGCTTTTCATCTGCGTATATTGGTCACGTGCAATGTTCAAATTATGGTCGACTAAGCAACCCACGCGGAAGTTATAGTTTCACTACACTTTATACGGATAATTTTAGGTTATGACCATACCTCCATATTGATAGCTTTAGTTGCGTGTACATGACCGTATTTATTAGGCTACGTATCAATGTAATCTAAAAGGCATGCATTAGGTATTTTAATTTAATTCCTTGTTAGCTGTATCGATATTTTTAAATACTATTTGATATACCTATTGTTTTTAACCTAATTATTTCATATTTACACGTTTCGGCTTTTTGTAAGGCACATTATGTCTAACGAGACGTCTAGTTGTTATGGCTACTTGCGTGGAATGAGAACTTATCAAATATGATCGAGAGGAAGACCACCTCATTTTTATGTGCATTTACAGAAGCCTAACAATATATTCATCCATTCCGATATTCGCATGTTCGTGAGCGTTCTTCGTAGTGCGCGTGCGCAGACACCAGACGTAACATAACCCATCGGCCTTAATGAATAAATATCGAAATTATCACGATCTAAACACATTTTCATACCTAAAACATCCGTAAGTTATACACCCGCTGTAACAAACTCGTGAGACCCACTATATTATATATATCATACTATATATATAATATAATATATATATATAATAGTATATATATATATATTATAGATATATATAGTAATATATATATATATATATATATATATATAACTCGTATATATATATATATATATATATATATATAGTCAAATACCTTTTAAGTGACATAACTCTAGTATTTTCTTTTTCAAAATGACAAATATGTTGCTGAATTATCACTAATAAATCTATTATTTCCTTTTTTTTAGAGACAAATATGTTGCTAAATTAAAATGCTTTTATAGCCACAGGAATTCTTCGTACCTCATTTTAATGCCAGCAAAAGTCGAAAGGAAACACATCGATCCGGAAATTTTGGTCTTTCACCACGTCATGAGTCACGAAACCATGCAAAGGATCAAGTCTTTGTCTAACCCTGTGGTATAATTGATCCATAATTAACATTTCTTCATGTTATATTTGGTTATATTTATTAACTATGTTAAACGATTTGTCTGCCTGTCTATCTTGTCTGTCTGTCTGTCTGTCTGTCATGTATGTATGTATGTATGTATGTATGTATGTATGTATGTATGTATGTATGTATGTATGTATGTATGTATGTATGTATGTATGTATGTATGTATGTATGTATGTATGTATGTATGTATGTATGTCTTTTTTCTTTTAATATATATATATAGTATATATATATATATATATAGTATATATTATTATATAATAATTTATAAGGCATAATATTATAAATGGCTACTATTAAAAAGGCAATATACTTATATTAAAATAAGTGACTAAAATTATCGATATTAAAATGGCTCAAATATATATTATATAAAAAGTCAAATATCATAGTACCTATTTAAATAAAATATCAAAGAGCAAATACCTATTAAAATTATGGCATAAGAATTACCTATTAAGTAACGTGCAAAAATTACCTATTAAAGAAGGCAAATACCTTAATAAATATAAGCATAATAAAACCTATTTTAAAATTTGCTAAATAATAACCTATATTAAAATAAGGCAATACCTATATAATAATAGCAAATACCTATTTTAAATAGAGAAATATATCCTATTAAATTAAATAACATAATATAATCTCTCTCAATGAAAAATTGCATATATACTTTATAAAAGGCAAGTATACCTATTAATATAGAAAGCATATAAATAACTATTAAAAAGGCATAATAAATTACTTTATTTAAAATTGCAATTACCTAATGAAAAAGGCAATATAAATACCTCATGAAAATTGGCTAATATTTACCTCTTTAAGGCATATAAGTTAAAATTACCTATTAAAAAAGGCAAGATACCTATTAAAAAGGCTAAATATATATAGATAATATAAAATTGCAATTTATCCTTTAGAAATAAAGTGCTCCTAATAATTTTATAATATAATTACCTATATAAATAAGGCCATTTAATATACCTATATAAAAAGCAATACCTATTAAATAAGGTCAATAATACTATGGAAAAAGGCAATAAATACCTATTAAAAATGCTTAAAAACTATTTACTTAAATTTGCAAATATCTAATTAAATAAAGCAAATTAACCTATAATTGATAAAGGCATAATATATAAAATACCTATTAAAAAGGCATAAACATATAGTTCTTGAAAAATTGCTATAAATACTTAAAAATTTTGTTAAAGGCGAAATTACCTATTATAAAAAGCAAATACCTATTAAAAAGGCTAAATATTCCTATTAGATGACGAATAAATATATTCTATTAAAAATTGAGCATAAATATTACCTATTAAAAATAGGTCAACAATACCTAATTATTTATAAATAATGGCAAAATACCTTATTTATATAAAGTGCATAAATTATATTATAAAATGGTATAAATATTCCTAATATATAAAAAAGGCAATAATATACCTATTTAAAATTGCAAATATACTACTTAATGAATAAGGGCATAAATACCTATATAAATAATATGACATAAATAACTCTAAATTAATATATTGCATATAATACCTATTAAAAAGCATAGTAATAAATTAACCTATTAAAAAAGCTAAAATTATAATTACCTATTAAAAATGCAAATACCTGATTTAATAATTTAAAAATACCTTAATTAAATAATGTCAAATACTCAATTATTGTAAAGGCTGAAATTAATACCTATTAATAAAGGCATAAAATAACCTAGATTAAGATAGGCAAAATTATATAGGTCACTATTGAAAAAAGGCAATATTAACCTTTAAAAAATACGATTACCTGTTATAAATAAATTATTGTTTTAAAATAATAAAATATTGCTTCAACATCATAAGTTTATGAATAGGCAAATATCCTATATATATAAGCTAAATAAAAATACCTATTAAAATTTATGCTTCATAAATATACCTATTAAAACTGCAATTACCTATGTAAAAGGCAAATACCTATTAAAAAGGCAATAAACTATAAAAAAAAGCTAAATTAAATCACTAATAATAAAGCAAAATACACTAATTAAATGCCAAAATATACTATTAAATATGTCTAAATATAAATATTACCTATATTAATAATTTGCATATATATCTAATAAAAGGCAATACATATTCAACAAGGCAAATACCTATTAAAAAGGCATAAATAACCTATTAAAATTGCAAATACCTATTAAAAAGGCAAATTACCTATTAAAAAGGAATAACTTTAAAAGGGCAGATACCTATTAAGAGGCCAAATACCTATTTAAAAAAGGGCAAATACCTATTAAAAAGCAAATACCTATTAAAATTGAAATACCTATTAAAAAGGCAAATACCTATTAAAAAGGCAAATACCTATTAAAATTGCAAATACCTATCAAAAAATCAAATACCTATTAAAAAGGCAAATACCTATTAAAATAGCAAATACCTAGTAAAAAGGCAAATACATATTAAAATTGCAAATATCTATTAAAAAGGCAAATACCTATTAAAAAGGCAAATACCTATTAAAAAGGCAAATACCTATTAAAAAAGGCAAATACCTATTAAAAAGCAAATACCTATTAAAAAGGCAAATACCTATTAAAAAGCAAATACCTATTAAGAAGGCAAATACCTATAAAAATGCAAATACCTTAAAATTGCAATTACCTATTAAAAGGAAAATACCTATTAAAAATGCAAATACCTATTAAAATTACAAATACCTATTAAAAAGGCAAATACCTATTAAAAATGCAAATACCTATTAAAATTGCAAATATCTATTAAAATGGCAAATACCTATTAAAAAGGCAAATACTTTTTAAAAAGGCAAATAACCTATTAAAATGCCAAATACCCTATAAAAAGGCAAGATACCTATTAAAAAGGCAAAATACCTATTAAAAAGGCAAGAAAGCCTGATTAGAAGGCAAATAACCTTATTTAAAAATCGGCAAATACCTTTTTAAAAAGGCAAATTACCTATTAAAAACGCAAATACCTATTCAAAAAGGCAAATATTTATTAAAATGGCAAATACCTATTAAAAAGGCAAATACCTATTAAAATTGCAAATACCAATGAAAAAGACAAATACCTATTAAAAAGGCAAATACCTATTAAAATACAAATTACCTTTTAAAAAGCAGATAATACCTATTAAAATTGCAAATACCTATTAAAAAGGCAAATACCTATTAAGAAGGCAAATACCTATTAAAAAGGCAAATACCTATTAAAAAGGCAAATACCTTTTAAATTGCAAATACCTATTAAAAAGGCAAATACCTATTAAAAAGGCAAATACCTATTAAAAAGGCAAATACCTATTAAAAAAAGGCAAATACCTTTTAAAAGGCAAATACCTATTAGAAGGCACAATACCTTTTAAAAAGGCAAATACCCTATTAAAAAGGCAAATACCTATTAAAAAGGCAAATACCTATTAAAAGGCAAATACCTATTAAAAAGCAAATACCTTTTAAAATTGCAAATACCTATTAAAAAGGCAAATACCTATTTAAAAAGGCAAATACCTTATTAAAGGGCAAATACCCGATATAGGAAGAAATACCTATTAAAATGGCAAATACCTATTAAAAAGGCAAATACCTATTAAAATTGCAAATACCTATTCAAAAGGCAAATATTTTTTAAAATGGCAAATACCTATTAAAAAGGCAAATACCTATTAAAATTGCAAATACCTATTAAAAAGGCAAATACCTATTAAAAAAGCAAATACCTATTAAAAAGGCAAATACCTATTAAAAAGGCAAATACCTATTAAAAATGCAAATACCTATACTAAAAGGCAAATACCTATAAAAAGGCAAATACCTATTAAAAGGCCAAATACCTATTTAAAAAGCAAATACCTTTTAAAATTGCAAAATAACCTACTTAAAAAGGAAAGTACCTTTAAAAATCCAAATACCCTATTAAAAAGGCAAATACCTATAAAAAGCAAATACCTATTAAAAAGGCAAAATACCTATTAGAAGGCAAATACATATTAAAAGGCAAATCACCTATTAAAAAGGCAAAAAACCTACTGAATTGCTAATCCCTATTCAAAAAACAGAAATACCTATTTAAAAGGCAAATACCTATTAAAAAGCAAATAATACTTATTAAAAAGGCAAATACCTATTTAAAAAGGCAAAATACCTATTAAAAGACAATACTTATTTAAACAGGGCAAATACTATATAAAAAAGGCAGATTACCTATTAAAAATTGAAAATACCTATTTAAAAAAGGCAAATACCTAATATTAAAATTGCAAATACCTATTAAAAGGCAAATACCTATTAAAAAAAAGCAAATACCTATTAAAAAGGCAAATACCTATTAAAAAGGCAAATACCTATTAAAAAGGCAAATACCTATTAAAAAAGCAAATACCTATTAAAAAGGCAAATACCTATTAAAAATGCAAATACCTATTAAAATGCAAATACCTATTAAAAGGCAAATACCTATTAAAAAGGCAAACACCTATTAAAAAGGCAAATACCTATTAAAATTGCAAATATCTATTAAAATGGCAAATACCTATTAAAAAGTCAAATACCTATTAAAAAGGCAAATACCTATTAAAATTTCAAATACCTATTAAAAAGGCAAATACCTATTAAAAGGAAAATACCTATTAAAATTGCAAATACCTATGAAAAAGACAAATACCTATTAAAAAGGCAAATACCTATTAAAAAGGCAAATACCTATTAAAATTGCAAATACCTTTTAAAATGGCAAATACCTATTAAAAAAGCAAATACCTATTAAATGCAAATATCTATTAAAATGGCAAAAATACATAGAAAAAAGGCAAAATACCTATTAAAAAGGCAAATACCTATTAAAAATGCAAATACCTATTAAAAAGGCAAATACCTATTAAAAAGGCAAATACCTATTAAAAAGGCAAATACCTATTAAAAAGGCAAATACCTATTAAAATTGCAAATACCTATTAAAAAGGCAAATACCTAATAAAATTAGCAAATACCTATTCAAAAGGCAAATATTTATTAAATGCGCAAATACCTATTAAAAAAGGCAAATACCTAGTTAAATTGCAAATACCTTGAAAAAGGCAGAATACTATTAAAATTCCAAGATACTATTAAAAACGGCAAATACCTATTTAAAAAGCAAATACCTATTTAAAAGGCAAATACCTGTTAAGAAGGCAACAATACATATTAAAAAGGCAAACACTCTATGTTAAAAAGCAAATTACCGGACTAAAATTGCTAATACCTACTTCAAAAGAACAGAATACCTATTAAAAAGGCAAGAATATCCCTATTAAAATTGCAAATACCTATTTAAAAGGCAAATACCTATTAAAAAGCAAATACCTATAAAAATTGCAAACACCTATCAAAGGGCAAATACATTAAAAAGGCAAATACCCTATTAAAAAAGCACAATAGCCTATTAAAAAGGCAAATACCTATTAAAAAAGGCAAATACCTATTAAAAAAAGCAAATACCTATTAAAAAGGCAAATACCTATTAAAAAGGCAAATACCTATTAAAAATGAAAATATCTATTAAAAAGGGAAATACCTATTAAAAGGCAAATGCTATTAAAAAGCAAATACCTATTAATAAGCAAATATCTATTAAAATGCAAATATCTATAAAAAAGTCAAATACCTATTAAAAAGGCAAATTACTATTAAAAGGCAATACCTATTAAGAAGGCAAAATACCTATTTAAAAATGGCATTTCCCACATTTATTTTTCACCTTATAAAAGTGCAAATACTCTATAAATAACATCAAAACTAATTAAAGAATTTGTAACTACCTATTAAAAAGGCAAATAACCTATAAAAAGGCAAATACTTAGTTTAAAAGTGCAACATACCTATGAAAATTGCAAATACTATTTAAAAAGGCAAATACCTATTAAAAAGGCATAATACCTATTGGAAAAGACAAATAACCCATGAAAATTGCAATAATACCTTTTAAATAGAAGGCAAAATTACCTATTAAAAAGGCAAAATACCTATTAAAAAGGCAAATACTTATTAAATTGCAATTACCTATGAAAAAGGCCAATACCTATAAAAAGCCAAATACCTATTAAAAAAGCAAAAATACCCTCATAAAAAGCGCAAAGTACCTATGAAAAAAGGCAAATTACTATTAAAAATGCAAAAACTATTAAAATTGCAAATATCTATTAAAAAAGCAAATTACCTTTGAAAAAGGCAAATACCTATAAAAAGGCAAATACATATTAAAATTGCAAATATATACCTATTAAAAAGGCAAAATACCTATTAAAATGGCAAAAATACCTATTAAAAAGCAAATACCTTTTAAAGCAAATACCTATTAAAAATGGCAAATACCTATTTTAAAAAGGGCAAATACCTATTAAATGGCAAATACCTATTTAAAGGCAAATATTTATTTAAAAGGGCAAAATACCTATTAAAAAGGCAACATACCTATTTAAATTGCAAATACCTACGATAAGGCAACCCCCATCCAACAACACAAAACACACCTATTAAAATTTCAAATACCTCATTAAAAAGGCAAATACCTATTAAAGAGAATACCTATTAAAAATCAAATACCTATTAATAAGGCAAATACCTATTAAAAGGCACAATACCTATTGAAAAGGGCGAATACCTATTAAAAAGGACAAATACCTATTAAGAAGGCAAAATACCTATTAAAAGGCAAATACCTATTAAAACAGCAAATACCTGATTAAAATTGCAAAATACCTATTTAAAAAGCAAATACCTATAAAAAGAGCAAATACCTATTTAAAAAAAGCAAAATTACGATATTAAGATTGCAGAATTACCTATTAAAAACTCAATTACCTATGAAAAAGGCAAAATACCTATTAAAAAGGCAAATACCTATTAAAAAAGCAAATATCTATTAAAAAGGCAAATACCTATTAAAAAGGCAAATACCTATTAAAATGCAAATACCTATTAAAATTGCAAATATCTATTAAAAAGGCAAATACATATTAAAAAGGCAAATACCTATTAAAAAGGCAAATACCTATTAAAATTGCAAATACCTATTAAAAGGCAAATACCTATTAAAAAGGCACAATTAACCTATAAAAGCGCAAATAACCTATTTAAGAAGGCAAATACCTCATTAAAAAATGCAAATACCTATTAAAAAGGCAAAAATACCTATTAAATTGCAAAAAACCTATTTAAAAGGCAAATACCTATTAAAATTGAAAATACCTATCAAAAAATCAAATACCTATTAAAAAGGCAAATACCTATTAAAAAGGAAAATACCCATGAAAATTGCAAATACCTTTTAAAAAGGCAAATACCTATCAAAAAAAGCAAATACCTATTAAAAAGGCAAATACCTATTAAAAAGGCAAATACCTATTAAAAAGGCAAATACCTATTAAGAAGGCAAATACCTATTAAAAAAGGCAAATACCTTTTAAAAGGCAATAACCTATTAAAGCAAATACCTATTAAGAAGGCAAAAAACCTATTAAAATGGCAAATACCTATTTGAAAAAAGACAAATACCTATTAAAAAAAAGGCAAATACCTATTAAATGGCAGAAAAATACCTATTAAAATTGCAAATACCTATTAAAAAGGCAAATACCTATTAAAAATGCAAATACCTATTAAAATTGCAAATACCTATTAAAAAGGCAAATACCTATTAAAAAGGCAAATACCTATAAAAAGGCAAAATACCTATAAAAAATGCCAAATACCTATTAAAAAGGCAAATACCTATTAAAAAGGCAAATACCTATTAAAAGGGCAAATACCTATTAAGAAGGCAAATACCTATTAAAAAGGCAAATACCTATTAAAAAGGCAAATACCTATTAAAATTGCAAATACCTATTCAAACAGGGCAAAATTTCATTAAAATGGACAGAATACTATCAAAAAGGCCCACAATACCTATTAAAATTTGCAAATACCTATGAAAAAGACAAATACCTATTAAAATTGCAATTACCTATTAAAAAGGCAAATATTTATTAAAATGACAAATACCTATTAAAAAAGACAGAAAACCTATTAAAAATTTCATATAAACTATAAAAAGGCAAATACTTATTAAAATTCCAAATACCTATTAAAAAGGCAAATACCTATTAAAGGGCAAGCGAATACCTATTAAAAAGGCAAATACCTGTTAAGAAGGCAAATACATATTAAAAAGGCAAACACCTATTAAAAAGGCAAATACCTACTAAATTGCTAATACCTATTTAAAAACAAATACCTATTTAAAAAGGCAAAACCTATTAAAATGCAAATACCTATTTAAAAAGCAAATACTTTTTAAAAGGCAAATACCTATTACAAATGCAAATACCTAATCAAAAGGCAAATACCTATTAAAAGGCAAAAACCTATATTAAAAAAGCCAAATACCTATTAAAAAGGCAAATACCTATCAAAAAGGCAAATACCTATTAAAAAGGAAAATACCTATTAAAAGGCAAAATAACCTATTAAAAACGGCAAATACCATAAAAATAAAAAATATATCTATTAAAAAGGAAATAAAACATATCTAATTAAAAAATAGCTCAAAATGCCTATATTATATAAAAGGCAAATACCTATTTTTAAAAATATGTCATATAATATCTATTAATTTAATGAGCAACTATCTCTTATATAAAAAGTCAAAATATCCTATTTAAAGGCAAATTACCTAAATTAAAAAGGGCAGTAAATACCATAATATAGTGACATATAAATACCATATTAAAAATGCAAAATATACACTATTAAAAAAGT
>JABUQX010085932.1:0-18886 GCA_015478945.1 Trachelipus rathkii | reverse complement strand
TGTCGAGAATGGTGCAAATTATTCAAGGTAGGAATTCAATGTTGATAATTTCATGCCGCTTTACATTGTGAGCATCCTTAGATTATCTTTATCATAAATCTTTTCAAATGCATGTTTCTGTTGAGACTATTATTGTATTATATTGACAGAGGTGAATATTTTTGCCCATTTTGTCGACATCTTTCCAATTTAGAGGAGTTAAGGAGTCGAAATTCAAGTATGTCCTTTATCTGGTGAATGGTAACGAGACGCTTCTATCAATTTTTCCATCCTCTTTAATTTTAATATTAACATCTAAGAAATTAAATGTAGTTTATTTTTTGTTCTTTCAAAAGTAAATTTTAAACAAATAAAATCTTCTATTTTGGATTGGAACTCTTGAATATGTTCTGAATCGTTAAAATATTACAAAGGTGTCGTCTACCGTATCGAATGTAAAAGAAAGGATTAAATGGGGCGTTTCATTAAAAATTTTGTTTTTGCTTACTGATTGACATGTTAGTAAAATCTGCAAATTAGTTTGTCCTGATCCCAAGATACACCATTTTTTTAAATATAGAAGTTTACCATTGAAGTTTATAGTGTTTTCCCGAGAGTATAATTACTAAGACCTTCTCAGAATTCTTCTTTCTATGGACGTCGTGGTTTTATTGTCATGTGATGATAAACATGTTAATAAAAGTATTATGTTGAATATTTCAGATTAAAGGACTTTCAACATCCAGAGATATGATTTTGTTAAAATAAAAGAAAATTTGTTATTAGTTTTTCAAAAATTCATCTGTTGATTAAACTATAAATTTTTCGTTTTAAGATATGGTCCAATTAGGTTGTTTATGTATTTTGAGAACATGAGTCACGGGTACCCGTCATATCTTACTTATAACGGCCCCTCACAGGGGTGGTCCTCTGAAATGGTTCGTTGTGAGCGCGTGTGTGTAGGCCATCAGAGATTCATTATTGTATTGATCCTAATTCTTCAAAATATTTTGGTTTAATGTAATGTCCGTGATCTTGCTAGCAGGATTATTAAGGTCTTTTTACTTCTTCCGTTTGACTTTTTAAGTATTGGGTGAATTTTTTTTTATCACTAATGATGGTGTTTAGCTTTTTATATGTAGGCTTCTTTATCATGACTACTTACCCACACCCCTTTATTCAGGTCTTGTCATATTCTGTAACTTATTTCATTGTTATGTTTAAGGATTAATAGCTCTTTTAAGGCGTTAGTGTTTAAAAGGATCTTTAAAGCTTCTTATGGGAAATGTAACCAAAGGTTTTAATTAGTTTAAATCGTCTTCATGCTAATTTTTAATTCCTCGTTCCCCTAGCAAAGTTTTTTTATGTTCGTGTAAAGTTTTTCCTCCTCAATTTGTTTATTAGATAAGTTACCCTTATTTATACCTAAGTTTAACCCCATTTCTAATAACTCATTTTCCTTTTCGTTAAAGGTATAGATGTTTAAGATTTTCGAATTATTAGACTTGAAGAGAATGTCTTCTCCATATAGATTTGACAATTTCTTATTAACAATTTCACATTCATATTGCCTAATATTTCTCTGAAGGTAACATAAAGTCAGAATAAAATTTAATTTTGAAATGGTCTTTGAAGCTCTAAAACTTATGTGTTTCTCAGAGCTTTCAAGACCATTCAAATTTCAAGAGATTTGTTTGATGTTACTTCAGAGAAAATATTTACTATGCAATATGAGTGTGAAATACAAGCCTATGTACATATATAAGAAATATCAAGCGTTATGGAGAAGACATTTCTCTTCAAGTCAATAATTCGAAAATTCTAAGAAACATATTTACTCGATACACTAAACGAAAAGTGAAAAATGAGTCTCTCACCCAACTGGGGTTAAAACTTTGTATAAAGGAAAAAGGGGTAACTTTAATTAATAAACAAATTGAGATTGAAAAACTTTACACGAACATAAAAACTTTGCAAGGAAAGAGGAATTAAAAATTAGCAATGAAGATCATTAAAACTGAGAAATTAAAACCATTTGATCATATTTCCCTAAAGAAGCTTTTTAAGATTCTTTTAAACAACGAATTAAAAGAGCTATTTTGTTAATCCCTTAAACATAACAATGACATAGTTATACAAAAGACCTGACGAAAGGAGGTGGTTGGTAGTATCGATGAATAAAGAAACACATTAAAAAGCTAACACCATGCAAATAAAAACTCCACAAATCTCACCCCATGCTTAAAAAGTCATAACGGAAGAAGTTTAAAAAGATCATAAAGCCTTGCTAGCCAAGATTCACGTACATTAAGCAATTAAACACAATAATAAAAGAAGTGTGCACATACAAAAGGGACATCTCTATGCCTACCAAAGTTCACTAAAGACACACGAGACCCACCCTTACATGGTCGTATAGTAAGATGATGACGGTACCGTGACTCATGATATCTCAAATACATAAACAACCTAAGAACATATCTTAACGAAAATTTATAGTTAAATCAACAGATGAATTTGTGGAAAAACAAATAAAATTAACCTTTCGATGTTAACAAAATCATATCTCTGGATGTTTGAAAGTCTTTTCACAATTTTCCTATATCTGAAACTATTAAAAAAAATATTAGAAATGTTTATCATCATGACACAAAACCACCGCCGTCATAGAAGAAGACATTCTGAGAAGGTTACTTTTTATATATGTACACGAAAACACCTTTCAACTTCAATGGTAAAACTATATTCAAAAAAATGGCGTATCTATGGGATCAATTTTAGGACCAACTTTTGCAGATTTTTACATGTCATCAGTATAATTTGGAATTTAATGAAAACTCCTCTTTTAGTTCTATCTTTCACATTCGATACGTAGACGATATCTTTGTAATATTTAACGATCCAGAAAATATGCAAGAGTTTCAAATCCAAATTAGAAGATCTAGTTGTTTAAAAATTTACTTTTGTTGAAAGAACAAAAAAAACTACATAAGTTCTTAGATGTTAATATAAAATTAAAGCAGATGGAAAAATTATAGAAGTCTACGTTAATCTACAGGATAAAGGAACATACTGAATTTTGACTCTCTTCCACTCCTCGTAAATTACAAAATTGCTACCATAAAGACTTAGTTCACAGAGCGTTTAAGATATCATCTGATTGGACCCTTTTTGATAAAAGAAAAAAGAGAAGACGGATGATTTAATTATGCCGCCAACTTTCCCAGCTATATTATAGAAAAAACTATAAAAGAACACTTTAAATAATTTACCTTACCAATACTATGAATGAAAATGAAAACGATAATAAATATTATATTATAAAATGAAAATATCAGTCAGAAAAAAGATAAGAGAAACAAATTAAAATTAATTTTTAAAAGAGCATATTAAAGCAAAAGACGGAAGAAGCTTATATTAAATCGTACATAATCATTGAAACTGCAGCTCGTGCTTCTCTCTCGTGAAGCGCTTTTCGGATGTGGGAGTAGTAACGTTGTGTACGATTTCATGTTCTTGAAGTGGATGTAACGCCTCTTATATCGAATACACAACGAATACCCTCAAATAGAATGTCGCAAACATAAGTATAAGCTGAACAAAGTATTCAAACATTTTAAAGAAGAACACCACAAAAATCCCTGATAACAGCACATAAAAGAGGACTTCTCCATCATAAACAAGAAAAAATATTTTTTGAATTGCGACTAGGGGAATCGTTGCTCTTAAGGAAACATTTTAAACCAATAAATAAACATAAAATATAACGAAATGTCCAATTTTTTAACATCTTTAAATGGACAAAAAGTCAATGTAAGTTAACTTTCTAACTTTTTAAATTTATAATTTTATTTATTCATTTTTGTATTATTTGACACGAAATTTATTTTATCAAAATTGTTAAAAATATTAAAATAAAAATTTATCTTTGAAAATGTCCGAAGTGACGGACGAAAGCTTGGTACTATACTAAAATCAATTGTTTTATTTTATTCAAGAATAATTTTAAAAAAATTTCTTCTGTTGAAAGAAAATATTCTTTCAGATGCTCTGAGTAAAAGCATCCAAAATCATACATTAAAAATAATAATAATATTTACACTTTTTAACAAAATAGGCATTTTATATTACGAGTAGGCCTATGTACGCACATTTCACGTAAACTTGAAAAAAAAAAATTTACAATATAATTTAAATTATGACAATCAATTTTAATAATTTTAATAATAAAATAAAATAATAATAATAATAATAATAATAATAATTAATAATAAATAAAAATATTATTATTAAATATTATTAAAATTGATTGTCATAATTTAATTATAAATTGTAAATTTTGTTTTGTCAACAAGTTTACGTGAAATGTGCGTACATAGGCCTACTCGTAATATAAAATGCCTATTTTGTTAAAAAGTATAATTATTATTATTATTATTAGAAATTATTAAAATTTATTCTCATAATTCTTTTTTTTTTTCAATGTTTATTTAGCATAAAACAATGAAAATAAAATTTCCATAATTTTGAAATAATCACATTTCGATTATTTCAATAAATATAAACTTAAGACGTGGTTTTTCTATCCAAATAATCTATAACATTATTAAAATCTAAACATTTAAATTATAATTAAAATTCAATTTTTGAAAATGGAATTTTTCAAAAAAAATTTGAAAATATTTTTTAATATTTTTATTATTTTCATAATTTCTACAACTTTAGGAAATTCAAAATATGAAAAAAAACTATTAAATATAGATGTAACTTAAAATTTTGAGTTTTCATGATTCATTAAAAAAAAAAAAAAACGACGATTTTTGACAGATTTTCCCCCATTTTATTATATAATAATAATATATATATATATATATATATATATATATATATATATATATGATATATATATATATAATATATATATATATATGATATTCAAAATTATATTATATAGATAATATATATACTATATTATATATAAATATTATAAATAAAGTATAAAAGAAAATTAACATAAAACTTTCTAAAAATAAGTGAAAAAAAAGAGTGAACTTCTTAACATTTATCTTTTTATAAATCTAAATAGTTATTTGAACCAGGGTTTTTTGCAGTGGAATTCCTTAAGTTCTCTGGACTGTATTACATTCAAAATATAGGTACTCATGTCAGTTTTCATATCCAGTTCTTGTGACGCTTATGTAACTACATTTACTGCATGCTCTACACCCTGGTTGTGGCATGGAAACAAAACAGTGTTAATTGGCTTATTTACAAATTATTTTATTTTCTCAATTGTTAAATCCTTTAAAAATGGTGGCTGGGCAACTGTTTTCTTTTGCCAATCAATCATGTTTGAATTATCATCTGCATTAGTATAGTGTTTTAGGCAGTTCAAAAACTCTTACATTGGAATTCCTTGCTCTTGCTTGAAAAATTCGTTGAAAATCTCAATATCTCATTTCTTTTCTTGTGTTCGATAACATTGCAAGTAATACATTCTCAGGATGAGCAAAGTACAAATTGTTTCTTAGTACACTCTCCATAATCACAATGTTTTATGTCCACATCGTTAAGTAGGTACATCAGTTACCAAAAATTGAGTGCACCATCAGTTGCCTTTGGATGTGACTTTATCCAAAACCACCCTGGTGCGTAAACTTCCATTATTATATTAACTAGATTATGGAGATCTTTGCTTAGAAGTTTTGTGAAAATGAATAACTAAGATCCTGTTTGCTTTTGTTAGCAATCTGGCATGATGAAGGGTAACTGGAGATTTCTTGTCTAATGATGGTAATATATTCCCTGATTTTATACTAATACACATTTCATACAAATAACTTTGGTCAGTGCTAATTTGCTTAATGATATTTTCAGGGATCTTTTCAAAGTTGCTGTTTAAGTTCAAAATCAACTATCTCCAGCTTATTTATACCCAATTTTACCCTTAAAAGTTGAATTTGTCCATCAATTGCCTTGAATGTCTAAATGGAAGTTCAATTGCATGTAAGAGGCAAATTAACCATTATCATTCTTTCCATGTTTATAGGGCCCATATTTCAATCATTCTCAAAACTCCAACAACTCTTCCAGTGTTAACTGGAGTTCCATCACAAAGAATAGCTTAGGGGAAATCTCACAGTTAGAATCAAATAAGGAAGTTATTATTTCATCAGAAATACATTGGGCCTTGCCAGAATTTGGTATAACATGAGTAATGTAAATACGGTATCATCTGGTTCTTTTACAATTAAGGTCATTCCATGTCAAGTTACCAAGGGTCTCCAGGTTGACCACCTTCAATTTTTTTTAAATTTTTACCAGATGTTCTTGGAGGTCTTAAATAAGGTCCTGCAAAGTTTTAGCTTCATACAATATATATTCATAGCACTAGGGGTCCTCAAATAAAAGGCGGTTTTGTAATGTGGATGAATTAGAAAAATTTTTGGGCAAGTTTGATGCTTTATTAATCTGCAATCAACATAATTTTCATTTTGGGGTTTGGTATTCTGGGTCAGAATTCAAAAATGGCAATGCCAAAGGCTATAAGAGAAGTATTTTTTCTTAAATATAATCACAAAGTTGCTAGTAAATGTTATCACAACAACTTTGGCCCAACTTTGAGAACTATTTACTAAATGGCACAGGCATAGAATATTTTGATATTTGACCAATGTACACACAACTATGCTGGCTGAGCATTGAACAAGTAGCAGCACCATTGCATTTTTATTTGCGTTGTGCAAGGAAATTGCCTCAGAAATCTTTAAACTTCGCAGAATCTTATTTAAGATCAAGGAACATTTTGTAAAAATTTAAAAAAAATTGAAGGTGCTCGACCTGGAACCATTCTTAAAATTTGGTGATTTGACATGGAATGACCCAATAACAATGTTCTTCCAATTCAGTTCCATCTTTTCTTTTAGTTTGTTTTTTTCTGCTGTCAAATCCAATGCATTCAATGTGAACGTTTTCTAATTTCATTCTGATGGCATTCTTTTTGGTAACACATTTCCTCTCTCTTTCAACTTTTTTTCTAGCAAACATATTACTTTCAATAAATATCTCCATATACTTTAATGCTGCATTGACAATAGCAGCAGTGGCCTTATAGCTTACATGAAACCAGTCGGCTGTTATTGCTAAATCGTTTATGCACAAATCTATTCTGAGAATTTTACCTAAGTTCAAATTCTAGAAGAAATTATTCATCAATTTCGCTATCCTCTATTTCCAATGCCTCTTCTTTCATAAAATCAAATAAAACTAGCATTGTTACATGCTCAAATAAAGATGATATCAATAAAAATAACCATTTAAAATATAAAATATTTTTAAACAAATGTTCAGCCTTAGAAATAAAAAAATTTCATACTACGAGCTGGCAATCAGCTGAAATATTGACTCTTACAACTAGCAGAATTTTATTTATACTTCATACGCTGGTGATTGGCGCTGACCACTCTCCCTCAGTTCATGTGTTTATCTCATTAAAAAAGCATCAATGCATTGTAATCGGGCAAAATTTTGTGTTTCTTGCATTTTTTGTTGTATTTTCTGTTTGCCATAATGGGTCCTAAGAGGTGTAGTGAGGTTTAGTGAAAAGGAGAGTGGTGATAAGAGGAAAAGCTTATCACAAATGATATTAACAAAGAAATGATCAAAAAAAGATAGAGGAGTGCATGTTGTGGACTTGGGCACTTGGCACACCTATATGAATGGAGTACATTGACATTATGCATCATTTTGAAGGATGAGGAGATAAAGGTCTTGAGTAATTCTCTGACAAATCACCAAACCCCTCTTACACCATCACCTCTTCAATTATAATAAAAATTGGTGTATGGGGTTCTTTTTGGTGCCTGACTCCATTGTGCAAATTTTATAACTCTATGAGTTATATTTTTTTATTTATAGGGGTGTGAATTTTTTAGGGGGGGAGGGGCTTCACCCCATTCAAATAACACATATTTCCCCCAATATAAAAGTAAAATTGATAGTATTTGATAAAAAGTTCCTTAAATTAAACTCTAACTAATATTTTACTCACCTTTTAAACTGCAGATGTAAAATTAAGAATCACATCTAATTAAATCAATTTCCATTTGAAAATATAAAGATCATCAGAATAAGGTAGGATCCTATTATTATTCTTTACTTTGATATTAACAAAATTAACAAATTAACTAATTGATTCTCCTCTGAATGGTCCAAATTAAACAGATACTATGTGATAATAATACTCCAATGTCTTATCACATATGTAACTTTGTTAATTTTTACTTGATTTATTTTACTTTTTTCCACTAATTACTGTTTCATAAAGCCTTAAAATACTTTCTTTTATTAGTCTCAATAATCAAAACTTCAAACAAAATTAAATCACTTTTTTGAAAGTATTTTACTGAAAAAAAAAAAATAAATAAACTTCATTAAAATAAAATTTAACAATAAGAACGAACTTCCCAGAGAACATTGCAGACCACAGACAAATGAAAATGGCCTAATCCTGAAGTTTTTCACAAATTAGTCCCTCCTCACTCTCCTGCCCATCTCTAAAAATAAATTATCATACTAATTATACTTTCCTTCTCCCTCCAATCTCCACCTAATCTACTATTTTTAATAAACTCCATATTTTATTACTTTTTTCTTTTGTTAATCCATCAGCAACTTGATCTCTATTGCTTATCCATTCTATGTTTTTTAATTACCCCATCCTCCAATTTTGATTTCAGATTTAACGTCAATTCTTAACATTCGATTTCTAACCCCAGCTTCTGACTGAATGTTATCCTGAAGGGATTTGCAATCAGTTTTCACAATTATCTCTATCTTGGATTCTTCTTTTGTAATATCGTTAATTTCTTCCTATAAGTATTTGATATAGGCCTATTCAGTCCATTCGATTGCTTCCACCATATTCATGGTTACCCCTGCTAATGTAGAACCTACTACTCTCTTAGTCAATTTAGATTTCCACACAATAAGATTTTTCCTTCCATTACCATCTCTTAACAAGACACAAAAACCGATTTGTGTCTTACCCTCATCAATGTTTCCGAAAGATGAATCAGGGGTACATCTTTAGAATTAATTTATCCTTTTTTAATTACCGTACCTCACAGTCTTCCTTTTTTTTTTTGTCTTTTCTACTACTTTATTGATTTCCTTCATATTATATCCAATTACACATTGCATATTTCTCTCTAATCTGCTAACTATAAAACAACTCTTGTCTTGTATATTGGGCTAGCCAAATGAGTTTTCCTAATACAGAACAATAGGACATCTGTTCTTCTTCACTCGTCTTCATCTAAATTTTGTCTGTTTTCAATATCTATCTTTTCTAATTTTTCCTGTAGCTATAGTTATTTTGATCCATCAGAATCTCTTCATTTTTTTCTCTTATATGTATGAGTACATTTTTGAAGGCTTCTCTCATTATAGTCTTTCCTTAATTTTACTAATTAGCGTCGGGCGGGGTGACCGGGCCCGCCTCTTTAGGAGGGGTGATTCGGTCCACTCTAAATAAAATAAAAAATTAATAATAAGTAATTTAAAAATAAAATTGCTCATTTAATAGCCACGCCGTAGTACTACAAGTTTTATTTAGATCATCTTTTAATTTCTAGAAAGTGTGTAAATTTTTAGGAAATGTTCGAAATATAGGGTACAAAAATGTAAGACACGTGAAAAGTGCACGTGTTTGGAAAAAATCTGTGAGTTTTTTAACTGCGTTTATTAAAATGAAAAGTATGATAGATTTTTAATTATTTTTCAGTGGATACACTCGAGTATATTAGCTTTAAACTGGCAAAAAGCAAATTTTTATCCAAACAGTATTAGTGGCAAAATCACGGTGCCTAACTGGTCCGATTCACCCACCGTAAAAATTGATTGGGGGGTGAAGCGGACCCATTGTTTTTCGTATTTACGTATTATTATCACCACTTATGTCCTCTGTAATTGATTTAAAATTAACAAAACCACTTATATTAAGTGAAGAATGTTTTAAAAAATGAAATTTCCTCTTTATAGTGGTTTTGAATCTTTCCTAGTATGTGTATTCAAGTTTTATAATAATGTAAATATTCTCTCTCATTAGATTTTCATTATTGGTTTTGCAAATATATATATATTTAAAGGGCTTGCGTGTTTTTCTTTATATACTTTATTTATACATACACATCTGTAAGGGAGAGAAAAAAAGATAGGTGTCAATATCATGTCATAACATGTGTGCAATAAGTGTTCTTCAGCTACTCTTAAATATCAATTAAAATCTTATCTTATTAGGTTATTAGATGAAGAATATCCTGACTTCTGATAATAATCCTTCTTTCTTTTTTCCTTCTTTATCTTTGTATTACTGCAGCCAATATCACCTAAAAATAATCAATCATATTTGAAGTCTTCTCTCAAGAAATTTCTCTTCCCCTCCATAGATTATATCATCTACATGTGTTCCCATGATCCCTATGAGCTTACCTTTTTCTTTCCAGAAAAATATAGTTTTTTCCACTTTACTTTTTTCACCTCCTGTTTCCTTCATAATTTCACTCAAACTCTCATACCAGCTTCTCGCTGCATCATTTAACCCATATACAGCTTTCCGAAGTTTCCAATTTTTTTCCGTTTTTGCTTCTTCTGGTGGTACTAAGTAAACTATAAGTATGTAATTTCCAGTCATTCATTTTTATTATTGTTAATAATAACTTTAATCCTTCTGGAGAAAATCGGAGAATCACAAGCCACATTATCTTTGTCAATTTTTTCCATGAACCCTTTCACAACCATCCTAGCTTTACAACATATGCCTCCGTCTTTTTCTTTTTGACTTATTATCCATCTTGTTTTTACAGTTCTCATGTCCCTACTTAGATCAACCTCTTCATAAACGGCATTTTCTCTCCAACTTAAGAGTTCCTTGTCTTTTGCAATTTTCACTCTTTCTCCATTCTTCCAATCTTCCATTTCTCCCAAATAGATATCTTCACCATTCATTATTGCCGTTTCTTCCTCATTTTCTCCTGTACTATGTTTTGAATTTTCCCAGGTATCTTCCTTTACCTCGTAATCTTTTAGGTTCATCCATTCTTTTTTAGCATTCTCACCTTTTGAAACATTATATGAGTACTGATATTGAACGAGCCTTTGTTCAAACTTAGTTCAGACATACTCTAAAAAAATAAAATAAAGAATAGTGAAAACGAAAATTCGTCACTCTCTTAGAAAAAAAGTTACAGCCTCTCAAAGTTGTAAAAAAAAACCATAGGATTTTTTATTAAAAAAAAAACAAAAATTTTTTGGTAATTGTTACCCAGAGGGTTGTCACCCCCGATTTTTATGAAAATCACAGGATATATTCTAAAAAAATAATAATGAAGAATAGTGAAAACGAAAATTGTCACTCTCTTTAAGAAAAAAAGTTACAGCCTCTCAAAGTTGTGTAAAACTCCCATAGACATTTTAAATAATGATGGATCCTGTTAGGTCTCATTTCAGTCAGCTAGATTATTATAGTTTTGTTAGGTTATACACAAGAAAATCTATGAGAATTAACAATCTATCATAAACCGAACTAGATGGCCCTAAAACGAGCACAGGCCCACTAATTTTATAATAGAGGAAGTGTTGAAAGATTTTAAACTTTCAGAGCTGTACCTTTTTTTCTAAAGAAGACTGCCGATTTTCGTTTTCACTTATTCTTCATTATTATTTTTTTTTTAGTAATCGTTTGTTTTTCCCAAAAGAAAAAATTTTTTTTTTTTTTTTGTATAACAAATCCTATGGTGTTTTTTACAACTTTGAGAGGTAACTTTTTTTTCTAAGGAGTGCGACGATTTTCAACTTCCCAATGCACTGTTACTTTTAAAATCTAAAGCAAAAATTAGGGGGTTAGGAAAACCGTTTGTAACAATTACATAATTTTTAAAATCAAATAGTACTCTAAAAAAGAATAATAATGAAAATAGGAAAACGAAATGGCATCTCTTTAGGAAAAAAAAGTTACAGCCTCTGAAAGTTTAAAATTTTCCCATAGACTTTCTTATAATAAAAATTAGTGGGCCTCATGCTCGTTTTAGGGCCATCCTAGTTCAGGTTATGATAAGATTTGTTAATTCTACATAGATTTCTCTTGTATTATCTAAACAAACTTATCATTAACCGACTTAGAGAGCCTGAAATAGACCTAACCTGGATGATTCAATATTCTAATTTCTAATAGATATCTTCACCATTCATTATTGCTGTTTCTTCCTCATTTTCTCTTGTACTATGTTTTGAATTTTTACAGATATCTTCCTTTACTTTGTAAAAGATAATGGTCAGTATGGCGCACATTAAAATAATTTAAAAAGCTGTACAAAACAAATTTTGCTTGACTTGACTGGTTGAAACCCGTCCTGGAAAAACGCCATATTGGTGCAAATTCTACTTTAATTCTAATTAACTTGACCGCATATGCTTTCGCCACCATTTTTGTTATGGTGTTTAGGCCAATACTTCATTATTAAGCATTATACAGTTTCTAGTAATGAAATTTTGAGGTGAGGTAGTTCAATAATTATATAGAACCTATATTTTCCTTTATTGCATTTTCATGGGAGGTCAAATTGGACTAGACCTATGAGAAAAGAAACTAATTCACAAATGCTTTAAATAAATATTATTAAAAAATTACTAAAAAATCAAGATAATTTCTCACCACAAAAAATTTGCTGACAGTTGAGTTGACAGTTCATGTTTTGATCGCATTTAGAAAATAGGATATTCCATAGTTTGTTCACACTACAGTGTATCAACATTGAAAACAATATGATTTTCAAAACAAACTGGGTTTAAAGGCGTGTTCGTTTTAACAAGACACAAGATCGTGTCTCCAATTTTTGATTGCTCTAATGGTCTAACGACTTTTCAAATTAAAAGCGAATTTGACTTATGAGCAATACATTCAGCCAGCTAGCAAATAAGAGTATCTGTAATGGACTTTAATAAGTGTCAAGCAAACTAAAGAAATAGTTTTCCTTATACAATTTGATGTTCTTATATAAGCAAAGAGAATAATTTATCAGAAGAATATATAATATGAATTACACGCGCAAAGGTTTGAAAGATGGGAAACAGACATAAGTCATGCAAAATTAAATCACACGCAGTTTGTATGGGTCTTTAAGCTATAGCACCAAAGATGCTGGAATGATAAGTACTTGGAACTTTCTTTCACAAACTGTAATTTTGGTAATAGTACAAAGCTGATCCTTGTGCTTACATAAGAAATCAGCAAATGGTACATAATATTTATAGTTTGCCTTATAATTTCTTTTTTGCTGCTTATGCGCACTATTTTACGAAAGGAAAGTATTTCAGGTCATTTAAAAAGCAATTCAAATAACAATATTTCGAAACACAGAAATTGTTTTAGAATACTGAAAATTAATCAAGAAATGATGGTTCAAAGAAAGTTAGTGCAGTCATGTATACTAAAAGAATTTCTATAGGAATTTGTATGTGATATAAGTTGCTCTATCCGCATGATGTCAACAGCCCATGTTTAAGTATATCATGTTACATGATTCAGAACATTGAGCAAGTGGAGAGTTTGCCCTTTCATGCGCATCCAGCAAATAGGAGCTCTTCTATATCTTGCAAAAGCAACAAAAAAAAAAAAAAACCAGAAGGAAAAAAAAATTTTATGTTGGCGCATTTGACGTTTTTTTTGGTTGTTTAATTATCTCCCGGTTGCCAGAAGTGTATTGAAGACCATCCATCATATTGAAGTTATGTTATATAAAGCTTAAAAGAGTGTTCAGGATACTTGAATGGTGTAGCACATAGGAATTGGGTATTATTTTAGTCAAATGTGAGTTCTGAACCAAGATCATCTGGAATGCAGTACAGTGATGCAGATCTATGTGCTGGGGAATTAAGTAAGCAGCTGAGGGCTATTTCATACAACTGGAATTGTTTGTTTAATATGGCTGGAGGAGCTAATTTCATGGAGAGTCATAAAGCAATAGTTATCAGTTGGCCTATTTCAACAACAAAGATAGCTGAATTATGGCTGAGCAAGTATTGAGCAGACCAAAGCGAATATTGTGTGGCTTCATCACTATTGGAAAAGAGAATTACAGAAGTCTTCAAAGAAACCTACTCTTGATTGGACAAGAAAGGCAGCTATTAAACTCAGTAAGAATCCGAATGTTTAAACAAATAAAGGGACCCAATGCTTATGATATAATAGTAACCTCCAATTTGCTTCATTAGAGTATAGATAGTTCAAAATGATTGAAATAGGATACTTGCTACATTAGCAGTGAGATCAACTTGCAGATGGCACTTCAACATTGTATATGTTCAAGCTGGGCTCTACGTCAACCAGGTAATGATGCTGGAATCTGGTAAAGATTGGAATGGACTCAACCCAACGTGTGCAGAATAAACAATTAAGGGAGAGTTGGTTGATACTAGATATTGTTTATTCGTAATATTGAAATAAATTATATTTTTATGTATTTGTTTTGGCTATTTGCCAGTAGAACCAATAAGAATATTCTGGAAAACAACATGCCTGTAATTTTTCTATATGCATCATAGTCATTGTTTATTATTGTTTACAAAATATAGAACTGATCTTTCCACGATGCATTGTATTATAGTGGTTGATGTTCTAGTAAAAAGATATTCATTTTTATTCTAGGGTTATTCGTAACCCAGAAAGATACTGTTTACCAGTAGATATACGAATCTACTTTAACAGATCTATATAAAAAAAAACGTAAAGATTTTTAGTTATAAACTATAAAAGAATTAAAATGTTTATTGTTTTTTTTTTCTTTATTTTTTTTTGGTATTTTTTTAAATCATGTTTAAGAAAATCGCAAAATTTTATTTAAAATATTTTTGGTGTCATTTTCTTGAGATTTTTTATTTTATCTGTGATTTGTTAACTTAAATTTTTTTTCATGGTTAATTTATTCAAATTTTTTTTTTTTTTTTACTTTTCTTTTATCGATGGTATAGCAGCTCATAAAGAAAGAGTGTAGTACGACAGGTTTCATCGTTCTCTGTCAAGAGGTGATTTCGAGGTTGGGGCTGGGACCGGCCGGCACTTTGGGTGTGGTTACGAGTCTATTTAATTATTTCCTATTTATATTGTAGATGAGGTATCCTTATATGAATGAGATCGTATAATTCCGATTGTTTCAGCTTTCTATCGTCTATTACTTCAATTTGTTATGAGGGGGGTGGCAGCATCCCCCTCTATGGGTGCAGGATCTATTTTTAGGATATGTTAACGAAGGATTGTTAAAACGGAATTACGCCATCTAACCCTCCGTTAAGTCTGCAAATAATTTTAACCGTGAACCACGATATCGATAGGAGTAAGACCACTGTAGTGAGGGTATGAGTATATACGGTAGCTCAAGAGCTGAAGTTCGACGAAGCAGAGCCTATAAGAATTCTATTTCATAGATAAATTTCACAAATTTAACAAAGTACCTGATGGTGAATAATATAATGAATAACCATAGGTAAGTATGTAATAATGATAATGGATAATGTGGTGGGTGAGATTGGGGCAAAATGATACTACTACTAAGTTACTTAATAATAATAATATATATTAGAGAAAAACTGTCTAAGAGCCTGAACCCAAAGTCGTTTCCGTTGCTGGCTGGAGAGGCGGAGTGCGAGTCGATCTTATAGTCAGAAAGATTGCTTGCGTTCGAGCGGAACCCGAGCCGTGAGTCGGGAAGGTGAGTCCTGGAGCCGAAGTCGGTAGTGCGTGATGTGAAGTTGATTTCTACTCTGATTCGATTCCGTTCGGATTGAATCTTCGTGAGCTCCAACGATTGCAGCCTTCTATCGGATCATATTATAAATTTTTAGGGGGCTGCATCCCCCCTTACGGGGGGAACGCAGGGGTAATAGTCTATCTCTGTGCTCCTACCCGACCGAAGATGATCAGACCCGTTCGAGTCCTGTCAGCGCAGGTGGTCGGGCGCTATGCCCCGTAAGCCTATATCTGCACCTCATCATCGGAAGGCCGTCAACGAGTGGCCGTAAGCGTCATAGTCTCGCGCCCACCGGCTGCGGGGGGAGGTAACCAGCCCTTATTGTAACTATCCTAGCCTCGACTTGAAGTTTCGCCAGCGTGGTTTCGGAGTCTTAACCCATAGCTAGATTGTATGATTCCAAGTTTCGAGTACTATTACTGCTATGTCTTCTAGCGAAAGTCCGACTAGCAGCTTATCGCAGATGGTTAGAATGATCAGCCACATGTTGACGGGGGGCCACACACACACGCACTACACATCACATGCGTGCCCCAGATCACGCCACACACGATCGACCACACAGCAGCACACTTTGTTGTTGTGTGTCAGTGTGTTTATTGACCGTTTCTCATCGGAAGCACATATGCAACTCCATACACACAACTGGCTTTTGGTGAGTACCGGAGACTGCGCTACCAGTAAGCAGAACAAATGTACAAAATCCCTTGTGACAGGCAAATATCAATTTGACTGTAATTCGACGTGTCCGTCTGACGGTTTCTGGGTTAGCCAGTATTATGTTGATATAAGGGATTTTAGTTTCGCTATATAGTTATATGTACAAAGATAATGCACATATTTTCACATGCATGAGCTGTACATGTCAGGCTTTAAAACTCTCTAGTTTTGCAGTTAAGGGATCATCTCTTCTTTTTTTAGTTGTATGCCAAAGCGAAATTCCGGAAATTCTGCGTTTAGATTCTCAGGGGCCAAAGCCATTGTGACGGTCGGGAGTTTTGGCAGCTTTGAGATTCTTAGCTAGATGGGTTTCGTCTATATGAAACAGATTTCCCCCGATATTATTTGATGTATTAAATATCTATCCATGAAAAGTTAAATAATCAGTATAATTTCAAATAACAATTTCTTCGAATTGTGTGATTACTAAATAATCTCCCGAAGATCGTTTTCTCCATATTAAATTGATGAGCGACACTCAGACCGAATTACATGTGGATACTTTGCAATTTCTTAACCTTATAGATGTAAGTACAGCTATTTAGAGAATCCTGCACACTACTCTGCGATTCGTCATTGAAGCTGATTTTTAGACTTTAAAATTTTCAAAATTTAACGTTTAATTTCAAGATCAAATCACAATCTGATGCATGGCTCTCCTCTCTTCTCAATCTCTCTCTCTCTCTCGTCTCTGCTCTCTTCTCTCCTCTTCTCGGCTTTCGTTCTTTCTCATCTCTCTCGTCTGTTCTGCTATCTCTATGTATCACCTATAGTAAGTATATATTAGTAATGATAGTATTTGATATTTCGGTGAGATCATATTATTGATAGATACTATCCTTGTGTTTATTGTAGTAGGGATTACTATATATAATCATATATTGAGTGATAGTATATGTATATGTATAGTATACAGTTGGTACTGTTTGTGTTAGTAGCTATATATAGTATTATATATTATATATATATATCTTACCTAATACTATTAAGCATCAGAGTATATTTAATTCCACGTGAATTTGTGCTTTATGTAAAAGTAAATTCAATAGGTACTTGTTTAGGTCATGACACCCCTTTGGATCCACTGGGACGACATATTATATTAAATGGGTTTAAGTTAAGGACAGAGTTACGAGAATGTTTAAATATGTAAGAAATTCAATATTGGGATAGATTACATAAGCAGAGAATACGCGAATAGCATGTTGTTCCATGAGAAATGAAAATGGTTTCTGTCTAGTGTATACAAGTCATGAAGAATTTAGGTAGGCGTAATAAAATATATGTATTTACGGCAGTACAACATTTCTCTTATGATTTTTTTTTTTCCAATGATATAAAATCTCCGATCCATCATGTTTTCATTCAGCGCTGATACGTAGGAAGGGAGTCGTTAAATCTAAAATCCTAAGCTATATTGGACTCAAACGTTTGCAGTAACCTGTTGCTTAACTAGACTGGATCTAACTTTGTCGTAACTCGTTCAACTTTTTTTGCCTCCTGTTTGGGTTTTTCAAAATTACCATTTTTGCCATTTTCAGAAGCGTCATTTATCGCAAAGCGATATTTCATTTTTGTTGGTTGCACGGCAAAGTCGATGCTTAAGAAAGTATGATTCTATTAAATTTTCATTATTTTTTTTTATGTTGTGTGTTTTTAATTAATATCAATTGCTGTTAATTCCAACTGAAATTTATTGTTAGTAGCATTATAAATAACAAATATGACATAAACAAGACAAACACAACATTTCAAAAACCATTATAAAATTTCTTTTATCAACTCTCATTAAGGTACCCGGTCATACATTTCCCTTATCAGGATTTAGTATATCTATAAGCATTATAGACTTTCTTTAGTAACTATATATATAGATTATATATAACTATAGAATTACTTATATACTATATATATATATATATATATATATAATACTATTTATATTACTATTATATAGTGTATAATATATATATCTAACGTTATCCACTCATATGCCGAATTGAGATTTATTACCTTATATATATTTATATTATCAATATAATATTTACCTATATTTATTTAAGTGTATTAGTATATATATAATAGTATATACATAGGTATATTATTAATTATATATAGTATATAGTGATATAATTACTATATATATATATTAGTATCTATTGTATATAATATATTAATCTATTAATACTATATTTTTAATATATATCTATATATGCTCCACTATACTACTATATAGCTTATATATCTAATTCGTATATATCATACCCCTATATTAAGTATATACTTGTATACTAATAATATTAATCTACTCTAATATATATTATTTATATTATATATATCTTTATATATATATTATTATATTATATATATATAGTATTATGAAT
>JABUQX010085931.1:37500-48352 GCA_015478945.1 Trachelipus rathkii | reverse complement strand
CTTAATCAATAGATCAATAAGAATCAATTAGATCACAAGACTGAGATCAGAGAGGGTAGGTTGGGTGGGCTTGATGTACTATTTACAACTGATTCTTAATAGGGTATGTTAAACACATGACAATTAGTTAGAAAATTTGACCCTTAATCATAAGCCATAGTCAATAGAAAATCAATAGATCACAGACTGCTCAGGAGCGGGAGAGTGGAGGGTGTCTTCATTTACTTGATTTACTGGCTTTAGGGTATGTTAAAAAACGTAAATTTGGAAGTTATAAACATAAAAAAGATAAGAATTTTAGTTATTATTATAATTTGATTGTTTCTTGAATGGTTCTGAAAACCCATTATTTCGAAATCAGCAAGACCCAATAACAATATATAAAGAACACCAGTATTGTATCATTACAAATGGATATAATAACCTCGGCACCGCCCGGAGCCAAGCACGGTGCGGTGTCAACTCCTTACTCCTCTGAGTCAGACTCCTTTCTCCTTCTTCTTCTTTATTCACTTTCATCCTTCTTTCTCCTCCTTCGACTCTGTTTTAGCAACTCTGTGCTCTTTTTTTCAGTCAGGACCCCCCTCAATGGGGTCCTAGACACCCCATACGGATATAACCATTCATATTCCGAGTTCTACGGTCTCTATAACCTAATATAAACACACCAACTTGTTGCTTATACGAAGTTCATTAACCACGCACCGCAGTGGCTCCAGCACCGGTGCGGAGCCAACCCTCAGGATTCACAATCAACTATTTTCTAGAAATTCAATTCCTGACATCCTTCCACCAAATTTCAGGGCCAATTCGACACTTCGATTCTTTTAGGGGTTGGGTCCCACTCGGGGGGACCCACGAGGGAACAAAAAACGTAACTCGTCTGCGACAAGGGTATGTAACCCATCTTAAACACCCCACTCAAATTTCTATCCCGATACGATAACTCTAACCCATATAGATATATCGGAGCCATAGGCTGAGCTGAGCAGGAGCCGGAGCCTAAAAATCATTCATTAAAATATAATAATAATAATAATAATAATAATAATAATCAATTAATAAGAATAATAATGAATAATAATAATAATAAAAAAAACTTCAGAGGATGAAGAACGGATCGGATCTGCGTGCGGTGGCCGGTGCGTGGGCGGTGCGGGGCTTTAAGGGTATCAGGAGTCTCAGTGAGAATATATATAATATTAAGATATATATAAGCTCTCGGGTCGGCAAGATTCACTGATCTAAAATAAAATTCTACAAGATTCAATTATTACTCGTGACGTATTAATTTAATTAAATAATTATGTGTTTATAGTAGTAGTTGTGCTGATGAGCTATATATAAAACTGTCCGCGCTCGCGCGTAATGTATAACTTATACTACCTACCGCACAAAGTTAAGTAATCTTCCTGAAGTACAACTCAACTGAAATATTATACTTCTCAAAAACAAGTGTCCTTTATATATACATAGCTACGTGACTAGATTAAGGAACTATACTTATCAGAGCTCTATTAATTCCTTATAAATAAGTATGATCCTCTAGAAACTGTTATATAGCATTTCACTATCTAGTCGTATTACTAAATAGTATACTGAACTTTACTAATAACATTTCAGTGGGTATCATGACCTAACGCCTTCTGCAGTACTCATTAGATATCAATAATATTCTCAGAATCATGAGATAGTCTCTATCAATATATAAATTATTTACACCTAATCTAAACAATAAAGATACCAGATTTTTTTCATGTATAATATATCTCTATTTCTACTATCATTCTGAGTATATAGAGTACTTCTCACTCTTCTTATATATTTCTGGTTGTTACTTCCTCCGTGTCTTTTAAATAATTATTTTCCTAATCCTTATCTTTCATGCACTGAGTACTCATATTCCTCTGATCGTGCTGTTTAAATGAAATAGATTTCAGTATAGTCTTACATCTTCATCCTAAATATCTTATTTCTAAAAATTAAAAACAATAATATAAAATTAAATATATAATATAATAAATCTCAACATTTAACACTAATACAGATTTAAATGGCCATACTCTAACAGACAATTGGACATATTATACAATACACATTGTTACTCATATTACATAATATTATCATATAATATATTTATATATTATATTAATTATTAATATAAATTAGAATATATATATATTAAAATTAATAATAAATAGTATATATTATTAAGTAAAAAAAAGTTTTATAAATTAAATTGTCTAAAATATGAACCAAGTCAACCGATAAGAATATCATTTATTGAAAATAAAAATAAATTTTGAGGGATATAAATCATATATCTTTTCATATCATTCTACTCTTACCTATTTCTCCTCTTCATAATTTTCACTCAGATATGTGCGCATAAGGGCTCGAGCAGTACCGAGGGCTCTGCGTGCAATACAGTGTACTCAAGCTCTCGTTATGAAGATAAACTAGTGCACTACTTACGTCATGAAAAGATGCGACACGCCATTTCTCTAACCGCATACTAAACGAACAGATTTCCAATCAATAGTCCGCCGTTTTTCTTTGTTCCAGAAAAATCACCGGTGAAGCATTTTATTCGCTTACAAAATAGAGAACCTTCTATAGCTTATTGCCTACTGCAATCTTTACGTAATGTAGAGGTTTACTATCCTCAGTTTGCCCCAGTGCTTCGATTCACCAACTAGAATCTAAAACCACCCCTCTCACAAACAAATCTCGCCCGTCCATCTTACAGCTAGCGTCTGTTGTAACTATGACAAAGCCCTTCATTCCTTTCTTACCCTCTGTCCTCATCTTGTGCCAAAGACTCTCGAGCTATGTCATCATCTTCCCTTAAGAACTATGCGCTGTTATCTGTACTTTCTCCAATTGCCCACTTTACTTCTTCGGCGATAACCTCGCCATTGCAAAGCTGGATCGAGTCCCAACAACAGACTTCTTGTCCAACAATTGTCTCTGAATCCGTTGATATTCCTATTACCACTCATACTCCGCACTACCCCTTACGTAACAATTACACATAATCTGACCAACACCATGTTTATTTGTCGTCAAACATATGAGCTCTTTTTTGTTCCTCAAAATTTACCCTTTCTTCACACCCCACACCATCTCATCTCTCCTTCTACGGTGTCTTTCCTCTCACTTTTCACTGTCTAGGATTCTCTTATCTCAATACAACCTAGCTACAAACGCGCGCGTGAGTAAAGATTTACTCAGTACTGAAACACAATTGAAGAGTATGGCAACTTACTTAGCACTCGTTAATATATTGTATTCTTATTTCACGAGACACATAGGCATTTGCGTCTCACTTAACATAAATATTCTTTGTTTTTTGATCTTTACTTCGTTTTAAATCGCATACCCTTAGAACTGACAGCCAAGAAGTAACACGAAACGTATTACCAGCATCATGTGTAAAACCCTAGCAAGGCACATCTCTAATGTTATCTTTCACGTGTTCAACATTTCACATATGACAACCAACGATATTTAGAGTTATCCATGCCACACTCTTCCTGCCTATGTTCTAACAGCGACATGTGTAAATCTGCTAATCTTTTACTTTTAGCTACATGTCACTGCGTCACGTTCCCTCCTATTACAATACCGAAGTGTACTATTTGTCTCATATAACAGCCTAACACTCACTTTTGATTATCCTTCAGATCTATCCCTTTGTTTACCATGAATACTGACTCTACCATTCTGATACTTAGCTCCACTTCTATCGCAAAGTCTTGCCACCTGCTCATGCTCCTCTTCACTGCACATACCTATAATCCCTTATATCACAGTTCAGGGATCCAAGGCAAGTATTCAACATAATATACTAGCTCAACTCCTTTGCTCAACCATACTTGGCCTGCCTAAAGTGCGTGCAATGATCTATACCATATACCGTGGCTCGAGAAAGGACTCTCTTTCGAGAGGATTATTCCGCACCGAACTGCAAAGTGCGAGACCGAGCGAAAGAAAAAAGGGTTTGAGTCTTAATAGAAGTAGATAGGCACTGCCCTGTGCAGCTATCATCATATCTCCGAGTATTGGCTATATGTCCAGCGAGTGAATGCGTAAACACCGTCATTATCACTGCAGGATGCCGACTCGACCCGTGCGGTAATTTTTACTTTCATAACCCCTAGGTCATAATTCAGATGTGTGAGAGGTCAGGCACCAACATGGGAGACAAGATACAACACACATAACCCGCGATGTCCCACATCGCAGCTTTGTATCTCTCCGTTTTCAACACCTCCCTCCACCCCATGGTACTTCTTTATTACACGATAATACCACCATAGATGCGTGTTTTCTTATTATTGAATATAGCTTACTTAGACTCTCTATCTCATACAGCACTTGTGGTCATTTTCAAACAGGAGGACACCAGGGGAAATAATACGACGCAGAATACACCTGCTCATTCAACACGTTCGTCCCTGTTCTATTACTACTTACTTTTTTGTCCTACTACGCACCGTGTTGCATTTGAGATCGCATAAGATCGCAGATCTAGAGAGTACCATTTATACTCTCCTCTCTGGCTCGCTGCAAGTTTACATCTCTAATACATATAGCTCAATGATCACGCATAAAAGATTTGATTCTTCACATGACCCTCTACCTCTGCATAAAGCAACACTTTGTCTTTTCTACAAACCAATCAGTCACTCACAAATCAATCGACGCTATCTACTGACCTCACCACCCCCTCACTGTATTACGCTAATCCTCATTCAATGTGAGGTTGCATCCCCTGGGGCAAAGCCCAACAACATACAACTTACTCTATCTCAACTTATCACACTCCACGTCAAATCCACTTTCCATTAGATAACCTAACAATTTTCTTCCCCTCTTACTGGCAACTCTTCCTGTTACGAATATTCCCTCATCATCTCTCCCCTCTCTCCTTCATATCCTTAATTTATCTTTATATGACTCTCACATACTCATCTCAACCCTGCCTTCTCTCTCCACTCCCGGTGGAATATTTACCCTCTATAAGCGCTTTTAATACCACAGAGCGACTTTCCATATAATACACATTTCCATGCAAACATTTCACACATCTCCGCCTCATAAGAAATATCTTCGATCATTATAAACACCCTCTAATAATTCCATCCCGGACGACATATCACCTGCAATCACTGTTTCACATCTCTTCAACTTGTTTTACCACTACTAAGCCCCAATTTACCTACTCGCTCTATCCCTAAGTACTCAATCTCGTAATCCCGCATAATCTCAATACCTTTCCTTCTTGCTAATTTCCGAGCATCCCAATATCCTCATCAACAACAATGCTCTTACCCACTATACACCCCTCTTCTCTAAGGCGTTCATTATCTCCATGCTTTATATATTCTAGTGTCGTGTCAGCACCTCCTTCTCCGAACACCGCCAATTAAGATGTATCTTTCTTACCACTGATACTCTCCAACTCTTATTATTGGCTTCATTCCCAGCGACGTAGCTCTGCACACCTCACACATCCCTTCATTCACTACTCTAAAAAACGAGACACCACTCTCCAGGCATAATATTCTATCCCAATATATCTTAGCAGATTCCCCTATTGGCTCAAAACTCCTTAGAGCACCTTCGTGCGTCTCTATATCCCAATGCACGCATATGGCGTATGAGTCGCGACATATGTAAGTCCCCATTTCTATCCTCCTAGTCCCACACACTTGGTTTCTATACATATTTCCTATCTATCCCTTTGCTCTTTATCTCATTCCTACTGCTATACACCTCATCTCTCGCGTTCACTTTTCTTTTATTTACCTCTTAATATATTATTACCTATAATATTTAAATCACATATGCCGTCTATTCTGTTTTCGAGATTGTCCTCTATCCAATATTCTATGTTCTGTCTACACTCCTGACGAGTACATACTTCCACTCTCTCCCCCTTATACTCTTATTCTAACATAATCTTTATAACGCGCTGATATTCTTCATTCTATCACTCTCTTATCTACATTACCTCTCTACTGTTAAACAACACCCTGTCCTTTATACACTCTCTCCTACTATCTTCACATTCTCAAAATACCCTCTCTCTCCTTATGCAACTCTATCTCAAATCCAAATACACTAACTCTCGCATGCTAATAATCTACTGATGTTCTAGCCTCCCAGACACTCTTTTTGATTCGTACCACCGCTGAGTCAAATCTGTCACATCATCTCACAATCCCGCATCCCTCCTACCATACCGCGATGTCGCTTATTACATATACCTCCATCCATCCATACTCAATTGTACTATAATCGCTAGCGTGTACCTTTAGCGTCACACTGCCTCTAAATTTGTAGCGCCACTCCCTCCCCTTGTCGGTATTCACACTTACTTCATACCACTCAATCACGCTCCACCTACAACTATTTACACATACTCTGAGCCACCAGCGATAATACAAACATAAATGATCCATTAGATGCCAAATCACATTCTTACCACCCCTAATACCCTATCATAACCCGACTGTTCAAAACACACCATACAAATTCAACAAATATCCTTCTGCTCCCCCAACATTAAATCATGCAAAGTTCTTTTCCCTATCCTCTCTCTCTCCATTTTGCATCACCTACTACTTTCTCACGCTCCCATGGACATCATAAATTTTTAATTTAAATGCTAACTTCTGCATACTATTTGTTGTATTCAACAATCATGTCAATACGTTATATCTCTCTCTATCACAATCAACCATATCTCCATCTCACAGGATCTATTCTACACTCTAACACATCTACCCACATAACCCCAACATTTTCTCTATTATTTCTCCTCTCCGTGTCCCATCCAAAAGCAACCTGTTATACTACATTAACGCCGTTTATTAATTGAACATACCTACCCTCTATCCATACCTCTCTACGGAAAACTTCATCCTACCTACATCTAATCCAATACCTCCGAAGTCTCCGACTCCACCCCTACACAATCACATCTCCCAAGTTTCAGTCCAATTACACAATATGATCAATTCACCATGTTAATTTCGCTACTTCTACGTCTGACAGCAGATTTACTCACTCTATCTATTGCGAAAACCATACGTACAAAAACAAACCTTATCGATCTTATTTATCCTTTGACTTTCTCAAACCAACCTTAAACCTCACACCATCTTTATTTTGAATAACCCTGCGGTCCACGGACTTCACATCATACAAGTCGTACCATTAGCTTCTTTTGCCCTAGAATACAACATCTAGGTGTACAAACTACAGTTCTAATTATGGTGCAACCCCCCTTCCTCTTCCCTAACTTCATTCATTCCACTATTCTCTTAAGCTACTCCAACTAGAGTCGCTATTTTTCATCTTATCAACACTCACTCAAATTTATGTCCTGTATTCACTTTCATCTTTTGTTTTAGTCACATGCGATCAAATTCAAATTTGCTCCATATTTCTATAAATTATACATCCTCATCCTTACTTCTCCTTCTATCTCTAACTCTAACATTTATACAATAATAATATCCTCTGGTACAATTCCATGTACCCATTACTGAAGCATACATTTCGTGTCGACTAGTGAAAATATGATATAGAGAAGGCCGCTTATATTACGGCTAGTATCACAGTACCCTATTATATACTTATATATATAAAATGTATAATTCTGTTTACTTTTGTTCTGTTTCAGATATTTGCGTTGCGTTATTGCAGTGAGCATTCTGGGTGCAATCACACACTTCTTTTTCCTACTCACTAAGAATCACAGACAAATATACGAATCAGTACGCAACCTCTTATAAGATAAATATTAAATGTTTTTCTTTCAGATATCAATAAAAAAAAAATGGAGTGTGTTAGGTTAATTTGAGTAGATTATGTTAGTCTGGGCGTGTCAGATCCAAGTCAGGTTTGGTTTCCAGTTACTTAATTTTTGGGAAAGTCTGTGTAACTGTGCATATTATCATTTTTGATATAGTATATTATTATATATATATATATAATATATATATATATATATATATATAATATATATATTATATAGAATTAATATATATATATATATATATATATATTAAAAAATTATATATATATAATTACGTATATATATATATATAGTATATATATAATATATTATATATATAATATATATATATATATAATATATATATTATTATATATATATATATATATATATATATATATATATATAATATATGGAATAAATTGACTTAAATCACGTTTATGTGCGGTTGTCTGGTACACACAACGAGTGCACTATGTAGGTGCCTTACTGTGGATCACTATAGAGACTTGAGTGGCGAAATTATATATATATATATATATATATATATATATATATATATATATATATATATATATATATATATATATATTATATATTTTATATATAATATATATATATTATATATATATATATAGTATAAAAAATTACAGTTGTTTGCAAATAAATGTTTCTGCCTTGTGACTGACCGGACGTACAAACTGCTCGACTGCTGGAATTTGGTCACGTTTTCGTCTTCGTTGAAATGCTGAAAAATTGAAGCTTCGTTACCTTGCCTTCTCGAACTGGATTTACTAAAGGATTTGTATATGTGAAACACTCTAATTTATTGGAAATATTGTAATTGATTACATAATTTAAACTTACTGCAGTGTCTTGTATATAGCAAATACCAGATCTATGATAAGGTTGATTTTAGTTAAGTTAGCGTAGGTATATTTTAATAGCATAGTAATATGACATACGAAAACTATCCTAGTAATTAATAAAACTTTGTTTAAAACGAGGTGTGTTTTCAAAGGGGAGAACTTTGTTTAGTGAATTAATGATACTATTACGAGAATAATTGTTTGTGAATTAATGACACTATTACGAAAATAATTATTTAAGTTGCTTATATATTCTGTGTCCTGTCGTTAATTAAGAGAGAAATTTATAAAGTTAGGTTAAAGTATATATGTGGCGGTTTGTTGTTAAGCGAAGAATATATATGTTGTGGGTTACTTTAGAGAATTTTAAATAATTAAATAAAGTTTTTATAGATAAAGTTTTAACCGGGTGTAAATTTAAAGAAACGGAAGGGAGGGGAGAGAGGAGGTGTGGGGGAAATATAAATTATAGGTTGTAGTTTAAACCTTTTATATTTATCATTTTAAACCCTGTTTATTGTTTGTATGTTTGCTATAATGGTGGAGCGGGGTGGTGGCCTAACGGTTGAGTTGGGGGGGGGGGAGGGTTAAACGGAGCTCAAGCCTTGCTTAGCAGTCCTGGCAAGGAAATAGATGGTAGTAGGCCAGCCAACCCAACTATCACCGTCCCTTAGTCGCTAACTACGACATGCAGGACATACGATGTGAGCAATCTTTCTTCCCCACACCACAGGGATATGAGTTAGGAGGGAATGTCTGGAAAGTGTTATCGTGGGAGAAGAGGGGTGTTGTTATTTAAGTATGTGTATTGATAAAATGTGGATAAATGGTTGGGCAGGTAATATGTTACCTGGAGGATAAGTGTGTTGAAGAATATGAACCCAAAAGAAAGGACGCAACCATATAAAAAGGAGGTAATTTCCATCGCTTCGACGATTGCAGTGTTACTCTCCCTTTATATATATATATATATATATATTATATATATATATATATATATATATATTATAATTAAATATATATAGGAAAGTTGACTTTAAGGTGGGGTAAGTCCCATTAAAGCGTGCAGCCTGTGACTGTGAATATATATGATAGTAGGTATGATATAAATATTATTTATCTTAAGTATCTATATGCATAATGAGTGCGTATATCAAAATAGATTATCTAGTTGGGAAGATCAAGTATATCATATATAATCTATAGTGATCTATATCTAATCGGTGGGATGTATGAAACGTGATAGAGAGGGATAAACTGAGTGATATTTGTGAGATAAATGAAGAGTAGAAGTTGAGGTGTATGAGTTAATTATTTGATAGAAAAAAAGGTTGGATGTGCTAGGGTCATAACTAGAAACCTAAACTGGAAGTGAAAGAGGGAGTTGTAGTACCCTTGGAAATACAAGGGTATTGATATCATGAGTGATAACGAGAGTAGTGTAGCGTAGGGAAGGTAGTGGTAAATATGATATATTAGATAGGAATAAAGAGGTAGGGGATCAAGAAGGTGTGCAGATCAGGGTGAGTTTCAGATGATAATTATATAGTATGAGGTTAAAAGTTAGAACATTCGTGAGTGAGGAAAAATGTGGTTTTATTATAGCGCTAATTAATGCACCAGTGATATAGTAGACTAGAGTGGAGGTAGGAGTGAGTGATGAGAAAATGAGTTCTTATGAGTGGTATATTGTAATATAGTGTATGGAAAGTTCGTGAGGTATATGATTAAAGTTATGTACTATTTGGAGTAGAAGATTTGAATGCAGGAGTGAGGTAGTAATAAGGGAGTAGGTAGGTGGGAAGAATATAGACAATTTTGGTAGGTAGGGGGAGAAATGTATTAATGGAGTAAAGTCTGTTAGAGTGGTGTGTATGTAAAAGAAGAATGAATTAATGATGTAGTATAAATGAATAAATGAATAACTATAAGGATTTTATCAAAAAAAGTGAAATCATATATATATATATACATAGGAACCATCAACTGATGGTTGGGGGTGAAGGGCTTTATATTATATATGATATATATATATAATTATATATATATATCTATATATATAGTATATAGTATATATATATATATATATAAAAGAGGTTACTATATATATATATATATATATATAGATATTATATATATATACTTATATAGTATATATCATATATATAGTATA
>JABUQX010085931.1:0-30000 GCA_015478945.1 Trachelipus rathkii | reverse complement strand
ATAGGGAATGATAGAATAGTAATGATACATAATGATACTGTTGCGGTACGATACTGTATACCCGAGTTGGGCGATAAGAACGCGGAAAGTGACTAGAATAATAGGTAATTTATGTTAGTGAGGAGTGATATTGAGAGAATGTGTGAGACAATAAGGTGAGCTTTTTATAAAATAAATCCATGGAGTAATGAGATGAGTATTAATAAGTGTTAGTTATATTTATGAGAGGATAGGTAAGAGAGTGAATGTAGGTAGAGAGGGTTATAGATGAGTTAGAGTTATTAATAGATGATGGTAGATATTATCGTAGTATATTAGGTAATAGAGTAAATGATAATTGTGCGGATATGTATGTTTAATGTAGTTATGGTTGGTAATAGGTGTAGTGGAGGATGAAGGAACGGAGATAGAACATAGGAGGTAGGAGAAGGAATTGAGAGCTTTGGAGTGGGCTGAGAGAATAGGAATATAGAAGTGGTGGTGATAGATGTATATGATACGGTAAAGTAAGTGAGTGATAGTATTGTGGTGTGTGTTTGTGTGTTGGGAGAGAAATTGGTACACCGGTGTGTATGTGTGCCGGAGCGTGTGGGGTTTTGATTGTAGAGCCGAGAGAAGAGTTTGTTTATGGAAATATTATATGGTTTTTGGAGTAAATGAAGTGGTTTGTTCGGCATTGACAAAAAGCTAAGCGAGGTAGTCCAGGCGCTTGCGACAGAGACAGAGCGAGACGTAGAAGTTAGCCCACCGCAGCCGGTGTGAGGTAGATGAAATAGCTCTGACTCCGAAGCAACAAGACTAGGCTTGGTTGGATGCAGCAAACAACTGACATCCGCAAAGTTCAAATATAGGTATATAGAGCGGTAGAGTAGAAAGGGTAATGTTATAGATTAGTAGTTAATGTAGATAATTTAAGTATAGAATGGAGTTAAGTAACAAGTAGATGATTAGCTGATTAAGTAGATGAGTTATGTAGGAGGCGGAGGATTTATAGGAAAGGAGAGAATATATATTAAAGGGGAACCAAGTAAAGGTATAAGGTGGATTATGAGATTAGTGATAATTAAAGTGAAGATGCTGGTGAAGTAGTAGGGAAGTGAGTATAATGAGTGAGGAAGAGGGTAGGGTGTTGGCGAGAGATAGAATGGAATAGAGGAGATATTATTAGGAGGAGTAGTGGGTGGTAGGGCGAGATGAGGGGAAGTGTGAATGATAGGATGAGCTGTACTAGTTTAACCTACTTTACTACCCCTGCATTCAGTCTAGTGAGGAAAAAAGTAATAGTGACCAAAATTAAATAATAAATTAAAAAATATATATATATTATATATATAATATTTAATAATATATATATATATATATATATATATATATATATAATGATAGATATAATAGTTATATAACCTCTTATATATTGTATGTAGGTATAAATATTCATAGATATATATATATATGAATATATCATATATAATATAATATATATATATATACTGTGTGTATCCTTAGCTGGTATTATAATATCATTTAACGAGGTAATTGTGTCTACTTTATAATGATACTTTTTTTTATGCAATTTTATTGGTACTTTTATAATGGCCATGTTTTAGATACGGTGAGAATATTTGAAGAGCTAAATATTAAAAAGGTCCCGTATTTTATCCTTTGTTCATATATAAAATGAAATATACTCCCTCGCTCCTCTCTTTAATATTATTTAATTTAATTTATTTATATGTGTATTTTAAATGTCTCTGCGGTGCGAGGATTTACTTAAGATAGATGTCTATTGTATACTATTTTAGGCATTTATATGTTATTTTAATATTTGTACTTGCAAAGATAGTCTTTTAATGTTTAACTTCTTGACAATTGATAAGGATCTTAGTTGAAACTGTTATCGTCCAGATCTTAAGTCTAAGTTTTAGTTGATTTATTATATTTCATTTATAAACATTGTTATATATGATATATTTAATAGATTTAGCTTTGTTATATATATATATAATATATATTATTATATAGTTGTGTTATTTTAATTAACATTGTATTAGAATGATTACGTATAAGTTTTAATTAGGAGGAGTATGATATAACCAAATAATCCTATTCATAAAGCGCCATTAGAGTGTCTACCTATGCACCTCTTATGGAGTATCTTTACATTTAGAGGTCAACTGTAAGTTCCTAACCTAAGTTTAGTATGGTGAGTTGCTCCGATGGGAGTATCTCGGAGCGCATATAGTTGTGTCGGTGGATATGCCCTGCGCTGTGTGTGAGTGTTTTATGGGTGTGCATTGCGCGTCTTGGCAATGACGTGAATAGGTCTTAGGTTAAGTTTTATGTTTGCTCTGCCTGTGGCTCGCTCTCGTTGGTGATGTGCGCTGGTCAGCTGGATGTATGAAACGTGACACAAGGTGTGTAAACACGGTATTACGTCGCATCTTGTGACAGTTTTAGTGGGTGTGTATTCGAGCGTGAAACTTTATCGATGATATGAGAGCTGAGATCGACGAGTATAGTATGGTGGAAGGTGGGGCGCGGGCTGGGTTTTCTATTGATACTTTGCTAACGTTGGTGGCCTGACTTTATCTAATCCTATAGATAGAGTAAGAAATCTGTAGTAATAATATCACCTCTCATAATCATCTCTAACCATAACATTTTAATTTAATTGTCTTAAGAGCCACACTTCAGCTGGCAGGGGAATTGCAATTTCAAACAAACCTTAAATCTCTAACAATAAACTTTTTCATATAAATAATTTCTGTGTCTAAATGGTGGATATCTAGGGCCATAATATTAAAACAGATAAAATACATTATCCTGTATAGAGTAACACTTTACTCGAGAGTATCTATGAATCTGCCTAATTCATATGATTAATGTGGCTATAAAAATCGTTATCCCTACTACATCATTATTCTTGTGTTATCTACTACTGCTCCTTAATGGAACAAGAATCACAGTTATATTTATATTGCTTCACGTATAATTAGTCGACTCATAACCTGTGCTTCTTATGAGACTGGTGACTTTCGTTCACTGCGAAAATCCCTGAACGATCCCGCTCGAGTATAGTATGCGCGATATTCAATCGAGTCTCCACCTAGCGCACTAATCTGCTCGAGACGTGCTCCTCCACCACGGATGCAGGAGTAGGAGGAGTGGGAGACTAGATATTATTGCTCGAGTCATATCCGTCAACACGATCTGGAACAGATTAACTAAGACACCATAACCAAATAATATACGCTAGATCGCTTCTTGAATACAAGTTCATTGTAAATAGCTGCTTGACCTTTAATGTTTATCACCACTTACTCTATTCCGTATATAAAAGACACCATTTCTCCTCCTTAAATGTGAGTAACTCTGGGAACCAACCAAATTAAACTTTGTAGCATCTTAAGAGTATTTAATTACTTATATACTATCCAGCAGGCTTAGTACGTTACACATGCCCTAGAACGTACATTTCTGGGTCACTATTAATTGAGACTATATATTGAGGGGAGGAAGTTGTACATGTTTTTTTGGCTTAGAACTATCATCTGCGAATTAATATCACATGCTTTGACTCGGGCTATAGATTAACCTCGTCACCGCTGAATAATAAGGCTGGAGGGCTAATAAATCACCATAATGAGATGATAGTTGATAGTTCATTTACCATCTTCAACTAATTCTTAGTTTTCTCCCTAAACAAAATTCATGAGTATTCGATGAGCTGTTCTCGCGCCATTTCAGGAGAGAGACATGCCGGTTATCGGGGCATGAAAACTCTCATTCTCCTATTACTCTTACTAATTTTCATTCTGCTCGGAATTGCTGCAGGGATACTATTCGACAAGCTAAGCGCACTTTCACTAAAAAAGGGAAAGTGCCGACAAAACCTGCTTGGTTCACCTAGCTGAAAAAAATTCGGCCCCTTATGCCAAAAACATCTCTAAAACTTCTGTAAATCTGCCCTTCCTCCCCTTATTCGCTCATGACGATTCTGGTTGCTAACTGTCCTTCTGGAAAAGGCCAATCTCTTCAGCCTCGGCTTTTTTTCAATCTAATTCCTTACCTGGACCGATATCTGCATCCCCCCTCTACTCCTTCTCCTCTCAGGTATTCCCATTTGTCTTTTACTTTGATTACACATGATCGTGTCCATGGGATCCTGAGATCTATGAACGCCAGGAGTCAAAGGAGGTAGTTGGGGGAAGAGTACTTGGTATGAAGATTTTTAATGGAAATAATGTTAATATAGAATTTTGTAGGGGAAACAATTTACCAGAAATTGATGAAACAGGGAAAATCTCGAGGAGGGAGCTGTTTTCAGTATGCGGGAGGTTGATTGGTCACTATCCAATAGGAGGCTGGTTAAGAGTGATCTGTAGCTTATTAAAAAGAATGGCGGAAGGGGAGAAATGGAGCGACGATATAGGAAAGAAATGTTAACGAGTTTAGTATTGATATAAGGGTTGAGAAGAGAGATGCGAAGAAGAATGATCCAGTGAGAGTTGCATTTGGATTCGTGGGTATTTCGAAAAGAGGTAAATTTGGTGCGATGCTATCAATTATTTAGCGGATAAAGTGAGAGAATTAAGAAGGTATTGATGGAGAAATAGTTAGTAAATAGACGACTATTGGTGAGAGAATAGGATAATAAGCTTAGGACTGCGTAGTACCATGATTATATTGTAATAAACGTCGCAGGATTATTATGTTGGGAGGTAATCGATATTTTAAAAAGATATAAATTTGTGCTTAACAATGGGGCATTGAGGTATGAAGGTGGAATTAATTAGATGTGTGACTCAAAGACAGTCATAAATGGGTATGATAAGAATCGACAATTAAGATGGTACAATCAAATTAATAAGGATTATAATTAATAGTGGTGGGCAGCTAGAAGAGATGTTAGTGAAAAGATAAGAAGTTTAGAGAAGTATATTTTTTCAGACATAATAGTGGCGGAAATTCTACGGTATATGAAATAAAAATGTATACATTTCGGTATCAAAAATCGGTAAGGGAGAAGATAGGTTGCGGAATGGTAAATGGGTGACAAGAGTATTTTAGAGATGTAGGGATGGAGAGTGGTCGAAACGGAGATCGAGTTATCGAAGACGTGCATTTTAGTATGTGAAAGTATAGGGTCGCAAAAGACACGAATTAAAGGAGATAATAATCCTTATTAGGGAGGGATAGCACTATGTGTATGTGATAAAAAACATATGCTTGGGCATTTCTGTTTTATAGATAAAAGGTTGATAAAGATATGATGTGCATAGGAGATTAGGGCAAGAAATGAGATTTTGTGTTGTTATAGAAAGTGACAATAAAAAACACATAGTATCGTTAGACAGTGTCAATTGCAAATTACACGCATTGGCGGCTTTTATCTTCAGTCACATCGATTAGCGACGTATACTGAAATTGATCAAATTTAGTTGCTTATAAGGCATACTATCAGTTGAATGAGATTATGGCACTATTGGTACACTTACTCTACTCTATCCGTGGGGAGAGCAGAGCACAGTTCTGCGCTCGCGCGCTTAACTACCTTCTGATCAATAGACTTGCCAGGCGAACGCATACTCTTGCGGTTCATATGCGAAGCTCTGCCTATAGTGGCGCTCGAGGGCTTCCTTAAATGGAACATTCTTAGCTCCGGGCATCATCTGCATCGACATTCTCTGTTTCTTTCCGACGACTCTCTCTTTCGGTGGAATTGATAATCTCCCCTAATATTAAAGGAACGATTATGTTGGTATGGAGTAGAGCTGCATTAGCTAAGACTTTAAGTATGTGACAGTTGGATTCATTATAATGTGAAGGATAAACTTTGATGTAAATAAGATGTAAATGGGTGAATGTAGGTATATTGACGTATCTGCAGGCAGGTTATCTAATGGTTTAGACGTTAATTCTGGCATTACGAGTATTATAGATCGATATATTCAAGCCATAGGACACAATAATAAGCGAAATCTTATAGGAGAAGTCTATGAACATAAGAAGCTTCTGGTTCATGTCCAGTATTATTGTAGGACAGTTTTATTGGTACCAAATATTACTTTTGATGATCTAGGAAGTGTGATGTGCAACGAGACAACAATCCCGATATTCTAGTCTCCTATTCGATTACAATATATATAAATAAATTCAATAATAGAAGTTGGGATTTCCAGTATATAATTAAGGAGAGATATCGTATCAGAAAAGAAAGTCCTTCTAACTTAGAAGATAGCGACTAATATAGGGAGAATTCACATAGTCGTCGTAGAATATCAGGTTAAACTTGAGACAAAATTTCCGAAGAATCAATGTTTGAGCACTAGGAATCTTTATAGCCACTACAAAATGATATAATAATATATAATAATAATAATAAGAAAATTAAATAATAAGATTAATAAGAATAATTAATGAGGATGGAAAAACGCAATGGAATGGATAATAAGAGGCAAGATTTCATATTCTCGTAAGTTTGAGAGAGAAGTGAGAATGAGGATAAGAGGATCTGAAAATTGTTTGTTTGCGATAGAAGAGTACGTATCTCTCTCGCTATTGACTCCACGCGGATCACTAGTTTCTAGTGACACCATTTCACAATACTTTGTCTCCGAAATATTGGATTTATTATTATATTATTATTATTATTATTATATAATTATTATTATTAGAATTATATTATTATTATTTATTATTGTAAAAGGTGCTCTTCTTCATGAATTATATGTGTAGCAAAATTCTAGTGGAGGGGGGGCGGTGTGATATTAGGTTTAATGGAATGTGTCACTTTTGTAGTTATTTGCTTAAATTAGCTTCTCTTCTTCACTGAAAATTAATGTTTATATAGTATTTGTTACATATGTAAGGCAGCATGGAATGAACTATGTCACATAGTGATTTTTGAAGTGTTTTAGATCTATAGAACAAATACTGTAAAAATCCATCAATTTAATTAGTAAAGTTTGGTGAAATGAGTCTATATACACGTGTTAGTGCTTTTAGCATATCGACCATATTATTCCATAAATAATGATTATCAATATATATATTAAAATAAAATTTAATGAAATAGTGGAGAGCTAATAAGAACTCCATATTATCCTCACAAATAATTTTTGATTATTATGATATGGAAAACTCATAATATTGAATACCTGAAAACGTAGATAAAATAATAAATTGAATATCAACTAAATCATAATTAATTAAAATTACAAAATAAAAATCAATCTATCTTATCTATGCAAGAGATATTACTGCTATAAAATAGTATCACTACTATAATATATACTCCCTCAAAATCTATATATAATAATTACATCATACCCCTACATAAACTATATTACATTGTAATAAATAATTAATAGTTAATTGTATGAATTAAAAAGTGGAATAAGTGAAAATAATAAAATTTATAAAACACAGGACGAATTCGAGTGAAATGAAGAAATATAAACGAGAGAGATATTTGATTTTGAAAAAGGATAAGGAAAATTGAGAGTAGAAAGATGAAGAGAAGAAGAAGGAGAATAACATTCGGCGTAATAATGATGATAGTGGATCGAGGCGAAATTAGAGAATAGAGATAAAATAAAAAAAATGACATGCAGGATATATGGTATAAAAAACATAGAGTAGTTAAGCATTTCGACATGGTGGATGTGGATTATTAGGACTGAACGGAAGAAGTTGATTGTATAGAATCGATAGAAGGTATTGTAATAGGAGAGCGGTCTCAGATATTGTATAGTGTTAGTGTGTGCAACGGAGCTGGCTATGAAAAAGACGAAGTAGTAGAGGGTCGGTTTCTAGATATAGTCTTGCTTAGATGGAGTAATATAGAAAGCTATCTATGTGTACTCTCCCAAGTACGGTTATTAGCTCAGTTCTAGGAACTGTAACGGTTAACCGTTGTACTGTTAAAAGAAACTATCGTTATCGAGATGCATAATTTTCTTGCCAATATTAGTAATTGGACATTTGTCATTTGATTAAGATGGATATATATGTGTCTTTATGAAATGAGTCCTAGCGGACAGAGTAGTATATTGAGTGAAAAAAAGATTATATGGTATAATAACCTTTGGATACGGTCTAAATGAGAAAGTGTGTTATATAAGATCTGGATTGTGAGTATCGTGTTTAATTGTGTGTGTAGACAAGTATTGTTCATAAATCGTAGTGTCTAGAGACGCCTATTTCTAATATATATAATGTGACTATAGTTCACACAAAGATTCGGACTTTGTTTTTATTTAAATCTTCTACTTTATATTGGCTGTAGATATATATATATATATATATCATTATATATATATAATTAATATATTATAATATATATTATATATATATATAATATATATATATATATATATAATATATAAATATATATATATATATTATAATATATATTTTATTAAATAAATATATAATATATTAATTATATATATTTATATAATTATATATATATATATATATAATATATATATATAATATATTATAACTTAATATATATATATATTAATATTATATATTACTATATAATATAAATATATATATATAATATATATATATATTATATAATATAATATATATATATTATATATATATATATATATATATATATATATATATATTATATATATATATAGATATATATATAATTATATAATATGATATGGGAAAATTCTTTCAATCAACCTTTTGTGTGCGTTTGTCCTTGTGTCACCAAACCAACTAGCGCTGCCTGGTCACGACCTAATCGCCACGACTCAGGCCGAGTCGGTTCGAACAAACGTAGACGAACTATGAGAGATATATATATATATATATATAATATATATATATATACATAATATATATATAATATATATATTTATATATATATATTATAATATATAATATATTATATATTATATATATAATATATATTAAATAGTGTCTTGACCTAATCAGACTTTTCATAAACCTTAACTTAAAGAAGGTACATCGGACCTAACCTAGACGGAATCACGGTGCAGAGCAATAACTTATACCTAACTGATTCACGTTGCAGAGCAATGAAAACCTTAATCTAGCGATTCACGTTGCAGAGCACTGCAACCTAACCAGACTGGATTCACGTTGCAGAACAAGGAAACCTAAGGAAAGTTTGATATAATATATAATATTATAATATATATATAATATATATATATATATTATTATATATATAATATATATATATAATATATATTATAAAATATATAGTATTAAATTCTTACCTCAATATTTTTGAATTGATTCATTTTTACAAGGAATACGACCTGTTTGAATATACTTCAATCACCTAACAATCTAATGGAAACTAAAAATTGCATAAAAAAAAAGTCATAAAGGAACAAAATCTTGACCATTCTTACAAAGGTCAAACATATATATATATAATATAGATATATATTATATATATATATATATATATATATATATATTATATATATATATATATTTATAATATATATAATATATATACGTATATTTTTTATTTATGTATTTTGCCTTCACTTTTTTCCCGCTTTGAGCGGGGTAGTGGTACGTACAGCCTCCTCATTCACACTTCCCCTATCTCGCCCCCACCCACCTCCTCCACCCCACTTATCTCTCGCCAACACCCTACCCTCTCCCTCCCTCATCCCTCCCTCCTCCAGCATCTCCTTTATTCCATCCATCCACCTTCTTGGTCTCCCCCTTCCTCTCCTTCCTATTCCCTCCGCCTCCCAAACTCTCCTAACCACTCTCTGTTCCTCCATTCTCACTAGATGCCCATACCATCTTAACATTCCCTTCTCCGCTCTTCCCCAACCCATTCCTCCAATCACATCTCTCCCTCACCACCCTATTCCTAATCTTCTCTCTTTTACTAACCCCACATACCGCTCTCTCAAATATTTCCAACTTCTTCCTGGACCTGGCATTCAACCCCAACGTTTCACACCCATACAACACGGCTGGACCACAATTTTTTCAAACATACTTATTTTAACTTTCTGTGATAAATCCCCCTTTCCATATTATCTCTCAGACCACATCAAAGCTCTCATTCCTTCTCCTACTCTATTGTTCTATCTCCTCCTTCATCCCTCCCCCCTTACCCAATCCCATCCCTAAATATCTAAAAATCTTTACTTCTTCCAATACACCCCCTACTCTAACCTCCCTAAACCCTCCCCCTCCTCTCTTTCCTCCTCCTCAAACCCTAACACTTTACTCTTTCCTGGATTTATTTTAAGCCCTTTTTCCACCCACAATTCTCTCAAACCTCCCTCACCAAAATACCTCGGCCCTCGCGTTCTTCGCACTAGGCGTATCGTCCGCCAAACAGTATCATATTCACTTCCCTCTATCATTCCCATTCATCAATCCACCCCCCTCCCCTCCCTCCACCATTCCTCGCAAACACTCTCCATAACAAATTGAATAGCCACGGCGACATTACACACCCTTGCCTCAATCCTCTCTCACCCCAAACATCTTCACTTCCCCACCTACACTCGTACACCACAGCTACTACCCTATAAAAGCCTAAGACCTATTCACCTAATTTACCCCCCCTCCATTTTCCTCCAACACCCTCCACAATTCAACCCTCTCTCACTCTATCATATGCTTTCTCTAAGTCTAAAAAACACCCATACACTTTCCCTATTCCTCTCTTATACTTTTTCCGCCACCAAGCATTCTTTAGTGTAAACACTTGGTCCACACACCCTCTTCCCCCCCTAAATCCTCCTTGTTCTTCCCCCATTCTCCCCCCCGTTAAACCTCTCACTCTCTCATCAGTATTCTTCCATACACTTTCCCTACCACACTTAAAGACAATATACCTCTATAATCCCACATTCCATCCTCTCCCTTTCCCTGTAATACAGCGGAAACCAAAACAAACCAGTCCTCCCAATCCGTGTGTACCTCACCACTCTCAACATATATTATATAAACCTATACAGCATGCCTCCCCCTATACCTCCCTTCGTAACATTCCATTCTCACCCCATCCGACCTAGCGACTTCCCTTTTTTTTCCTTTATTCAAGGCCCTAATAAATTCCTCCATTTGTATTTCATCCTCCCCTCCCTCCCAATTCCCTCCCATCCCACCTTCTTGCAAATCTTCCCCCTCCCCACCCTTCATTAAATCCACTAAAATACCCCACCCACCTCTTCCTCCCTTACCTTCTCCCTATCACTCCCATCTCCTCCCTTGATCCTCTCCCCCAACCCCTCCTTCTTCTTCCTTTTTTTATTTACTTCTTTCCAGAACATCTTGCTCCCCGATTCAAAATTTTCCGTCACTTTTCTACACCATTATCTTTTGCTCTCTTTTCGCCCGCTCCACCACCCTCCTTGCTTCCACTCTTACCCTTCTATATTCCTCCCAGCTTCCTCCTCTCCTACTTCCAAACATTTCACATAAGCCTCCTTTTCCTTTTCACCACTTCCTTCACCTCCTCACTCCATTCACCCCCTTTCCTTCTGCTTGCACCCACCCTTTTACTCAATACCCTTGCAGCCTGTCACATACATTGCTCTTTAACTCTCATCCTCTCCCCCTCCACCTCCCCAATTCCCGTCCCCCTCACGTCTCTCCACCTATCCTCCATACCTCTCCTGAACTCCCTCTTACACACTATCTCCTCCAATTTTTCCACCTTTCACTTCTACTCTCCTCTTTTCTCCCCTTTCCCTAACCATCACCTCTCCTCCCACCCTTATCTAGCCAACCTACCAATAGTGATCCGATATCCCCTCCCGCCCCTCTAAATACATTTACATCTAGTAATCTGCTCTATCCTTCCATTTACGACACACACATAATCCAGTACCGCCCTCCCCCCCGTTATCTCACTCTCCATGTATACTTATGATTTTCACTTTTTTGAACCAAGTATTCACTATCATTCTTCTTTCAACACACAACTCTAACAAACTTTTCTCCATTAACGTCCTCTCCCCTTACCCCAAATGGTACCTATATTCTTCCCACCCTCCCTCCCACTCCTGCATATCAAATCTCCAATAGACAATTTTACATTTACCCGCGAAACTTTCCCAACACTCATTCAACTCATTCCAAAAATATTTCTCTCTCCTCCTCCCTCGCTCCATTCACTGGCTGCATAATGCGCATATAAAAACCACATTTCCCCCCCGAATTATCACTATTTACCACATTATCCTCGAACTCACCTGTCTGCACAACCTTACCTTATCCCACACCTCTTTCTTCATAACTATTCCCCCCCTTCCCTCGCCCTCACTCTCTCGTTCCCCCCTGATATCATACCCTTGTTCCAAAGTCCAACTCCCTCTTTCCCTTCAGCTTAGTTTCTGTTACCCCTAGCACATCCAACCTTTTTTCTTCAAACATTAACCCCACTTCCTCCCTCTTCAAATCCTCGTTCCCTCTCACATTCATACATCCCACCCTAATTACCATCTTCTCTCCCCATCTTTGCCCTTCTTCTAATATATACCTCACTCAGCTGCACGCTTTATGGGACTCCCCACCCTACAGCACTTCCGCAAAAACCTAAGGCCACCACCCCGCTCACCAAATATACAACAATAACAATAACAATAAAAAGGTTAAAATGATAATATAAAAGGTTAAAACCTACACTATCAATTTATATTTATTCCCACACTTTTTCTCCCCCTCCCTTCCCTTTCTTTAAAATTTACACCCGTTAAAACTTTATCTATTAAAATCTTTATTTAATTATTTAAAATTCTCTATAGTAACCCACAACATATATATTCTTCGCTTAACAACAAACCGCCACATATATACTTTAACCTAACTTTATAAATTTCTCTCTTAATTAACGACAGGACACAGAATATATAAGCAACTTAAATAATTATTTTCGTAATAGTGTCATTAATTCACAAACAATTATTCTCGTAATAGTATCATTAATTCACTAAACAAAGTTCTCCACTTTGAAAACACACCTCGTTTTAAACAAAGTTTTATTAATTACTAGGATAGTTTTCGTATGTCATATTACTATGCTATTAAAATATACCTACGCTAACTTAACTAAAATCAACCTTATCATAGATCTGGTATTTGCTATATACAAGACACTGCAGTAAGTTTAAATTATGTAATTAATTAAAATATTTCCAATAAATTAGAGTGTTTCACATATACAAATCCTTTAGTAAATCCAGTTCGAGAAGGCAAGGTAACGAAGCTTCAATTTTTCAGCATTTCAACGAAGACGAAAACGTGACCAAATTCCAGCAGTCGAGTAGTTTGGTACGTCCGGTCAGTCACAGGCAGAAACATTTTATAATATATATATATATATATATATATAATATATATATTATATATTATAATATATATATAAATTAATATATATATATACTAGATATTTATAATATATATATAATATATATATTAATATTATATATATATATATATATATATATTTCAGGCAAACTCAAGATTCTATAGTACTCACGTGCACTACAGAGGTTGACTCTTTGTGTGTACAGACAAACGCACAAAACGTGAGTTAAAGTGCAATTATCATATATAATATAATATATATATAGATATATATATATTAATATATATATATATATATATATATTATATATATATATAGATTATATATTATATATATAATATATATATATACCGTATATATATATATATAATTATATATATATAAAATATATATATATATAATATATGATATATAATATATATATAATATATATATATATATAATATATATATACTGAATATAGATATTTATATATAATCAAAAATGAATATATGCACAGTTACCACAGATTTCCCAAAATGAGTTAACTGAGGAAACCCAACCTGACTGACTGACACGTCCATGACTAACATAATCTACTCAAACTAACCACACACCTCCATTTTCTTTTTTATTGATTATCTGAAAAAAAAAATTAATATTTATCTTATAAGGTTGCGTTACCTGAATTTCGATATTGTCTGTGATTCTACGTGAGTAGGAAGAAAGAAGTGTTGTCGATTGCTACCAGAATGCTCACTCTAATAAACGCACCGCCAAATATCTGAAACAGAAAAATAAACAAAATATATACCATTTTATATATATATAAATATATATATATTATATAATATATTTATATATTATATATATATATATATTATATATATATTATATATATATATATATATAATAATACGTATATAATATATATGACGCAATTGTTGGGAGAGTATGCGTAGGGTGAGAAAAATTGAAGACTGTGTATTCTGCAGCCAAGGATGAATTTTAAGGTAATTGATCAAGAATGTAGCGAGTGGTGATTGAATGAATTTAAGTGTGTAACAAGGCCGTTTATGGAGGAAATAGTCCGAAGAGATGGCAGGGAGTAGTAACAGTATCCTTATATAGGGTAAGGGGTAAGGGAAATAAGAGAAATTAGTTATTGAAGATGTTGTAGGAAAGAGCTGCGCGTTATTTTGGTTTGAAAGAGTAAGGTCGATGAAGATTGGTGAAGAACAGGATTTAATAATTTTGCATGAAAGAAATAGATGAGAAAATGAGAGAGAGAAGAAGAAGAAATTGCATTTAGTTTGTGGATTTGTAAACAGGCGTAATGATAGATTTAATACGGACAAGATTTTATGCATGTAATCCGAAAGTCAGTGATGACGATAGTGAGCGTGTGTAATAAATGGAGTTGAAAGCTGATGGTTTCAATATATAGCGGAGTGAGGCATGGAATGTCTATGTCTCCTTGATATTTAATGTTATTGGATGGGGAATGAAAGAATTAGCGGGTGGGGGCTGGGAAGTATAGCGTTTAGACTTGGGTTGTTTTTGGAAGGAAAAAAGGAGAAAGAAGAGGGGGGAGTATTTTTTTTTTTTTTTGGGGGGCCCCTTGTATAATTTTATTGGGCGGGGATTGGAATTTTGGTTTGTGTTGGAGGGGGGAATTGAAGGAGTTTGAGATATGTTAGAGGGTTAGTGCAGGGTGAATGTTAAAGGAGGTTGAAGTAATGTAAAGATAAGATAAGGTTATGTAGTTATGAGGGAATCGCGGGTGAAGTTCATATTAGATGGTGAGCACTGGACAAATAACGAATTTAATTATATAGAGATATATAATTGGATGAAAAGGGAACGGATGATCAGAACTGTAGCAGAAATTGGAATAGTAAAAAGTGGCTGGTAAAATACTCCTTGCGTGGATGTGAAGGACTAAGTCTTGAGTGTGCCAGGGTGTATTTTGCATGAGGGTGTGTTATTACTGGTGTCAATGCATAGTAGTGAAACTACGCTGGAATAGAGATATAGATCTAAGGTACAAGTGTTCAGATGGACAATCTTAATGGCGTGTTAGGGGGGAGAAGACTGATAAAGGAGAATGACGCATTAGGGAGTTTCGGAGGAAGGGTGTGTGCTGTTGAGAAGGTGCAAATGAGATAAAATACGAGAGTACAATTGAGATGTTTGGTCATGTGAAAGGATGGATGATAGTCGTTTTGGTTAAGCGGATGTATAGTGGTGAGTGTGCTGGAATCTTAACCGGCGGGAACCGAAGAAAAAAGTGAAGAGTCAATAAGAATCGACTGAAGGAGAGGAATTGAGTCGGCAAGGGAGAAGAAATGTGTAAACAGGAGTGAATACGGGTTTTAGAGAGTGTATTGGTGTGGCTTTCCAGGGATAACCTCACCATTATTGAGAACCACAGTGAGGAGTCGGTCGGTCTCGTGAACATCTCATGTGGATTTTTGATTGTGAAGATTTCTCACGGGGTAAAGGACTTGCGTCATGTTTCTCTATTGCTTTTCCGTTCCGGTGTATGCTACGCACCTAACCCCCAATCTGGGAACAGAAAAATAGTAGAAGAACATGACGCAAGTCGAAAAGAAAGTCCCCCTTTTTCCGTTCCCATTTATACCCCAGTGAGAAAACGTCGCAATCAAGAAAAACACCCTGGCTTTACGAACCGACGGACCATCACTGTGGTATCTCGTCAATGTGGTGTTCATCCCATGGGCAAAGCCCACAATCATACCCACTCACAAAACCCCGGCATTCACTCCTGTTATGCACCTTTCTTCTCGCCTCTGCCAAACTCACATTCCTGTCCTTCAGACATTCCATTACTGACTCAAACCACTTTTTCTTCGGTCTCCCAGCCGGTCGATTTCCAGCACACTCACCCCTATACATCCGCTTAACCAAATGTGGCCAATTTAAAAAATCTTGTCTTCCTCCCTTGACTCTGTAGAAGACGAAGGTGAGAGTGAAACTTCAAGCACAATATTTCCTATAAAATAAGACAAGAATCAGGTTTCTAGGACAAATAATTTTCATTTTATGAAGGAGAAACTACGATTTTTTCCAAAAAAAAATAGCAATTTCTCCTTTATAAAATGAAAACTATTTGTCCTAGAAATCTAATTTTTGTCTTATTTTATGGAATATTGACTGCCTGAAGTTTCCTCTCACCTTCGTCTCGTGCAGCATCAGGGGCATGATTTAACGAAGAAATACAAGATTTTTTAAATGGCCACATGTCTCATCAAATCACCGGCAGTAAGTTGCCATCTAATTGTCAAGTTTTACGCAGTTTATTTTATAATATGCACCAAGTGAAATTGAATACCAGAGAATTTGAAAGACTTACAATACAGGAAGTTCTAATTTCTGGGGAGAAAGCTAAGATATCAATCTGACAATTTAAAGATTGTGTTGCAAAGCTTGAAAAACTTTATGGAAAGTGCAGAAAACTGAAAGAAAACACGCTGCTAGATCTGCAAGCACAGCTCAAAATCAAAAAGTAGAAGCTTTCAAGTCAACTCTTGATGACCTATTTGACGTTGTTCATCAGGATGCACTGAAAAACACTACTGAAGGAAACAAAAAGTTTTTGTTACTCCAGAGAGAAAAAGGACGTCCTGGCATCATGGGGAGGCGTTGATTTGAAATTGTAAAAGCAGAACAACAACGAAGAAAAAAGAGACGAGCAGCTGAGATGGCAAGATTGGCAAAATCATGAGAAAATGTAGGTGAGTTTCAGAGTTTTCCCTCAATTTTTTTTTTCATACTATTTAGTACCACCTTGGTTCATAGTTTGACATTAATTAAAACTTTTATTTATTACAATTTATTTATTTATTATTATTTAATATATTTAATTTATATAATAATATTATTATAATTATATAATGTACAATGTGTTGAGATTAGTTGACTTGATGCCATTATCTGTTAGTGTTTAATGGTTTATTTTATTTTATTTGTTTTATTTTTAGAAAGATTTGAGGATGAAGATGTAGAACTGGAATCTTCATTAAACAGCACGTCAGAGGAATAAGAGCCGACTCAAGAAGATATGGAATGGAAAATAATTTTAAAGACACGGAGGAAGTAAGACCAGAAATAAAGAAGAGGAAGTACTCTCGAGGAAGTGAAGAGATTATTACTGAAAAATTGTCTTTATTGTTAGATAGGTGTAGTATTTCTGATAGAGACCCAGTTCGAATAATATCAGGTACTGCAGAGGCGTTAGGTCATGACCCACTGAATTTAATTGTAAGTAGAATTGTAATACTACTCCGCAGAAAGCAATTCTGAAAACGAAGGACTGAGATTATCAAAAACAGATTAAAGAATTCCGATTTAGATGCAGCAGCTGTGCACTGCATGGGATGGGAAATTGCATCCAGGTATTTTGAGTAAAGAAAATGGAGAGAGGGTATCGGTTTTCATTAGTTGTGGGGATGAAGAATAAAATTGATATGAGTTCCTTAGCTTGAAAATAGTATGGGAATTACTCAGGCAAAAGCTGTATTTTCAGCAGTTGAACAGTGGGGAGCAGTTGGGAAAATCCAGGCAATGTTTTGATACCACTGCAATAAATACTGGACGCTGCTAGAGCAATTATTAGAAAAAATCTCCTGTATTTAGCATGTCGCCATGATATTTTAGAAATTATTCTAAAAGCAATTTTTGATTAAAAAGTGGACACAACCGCTGGCCCTCAGAAAGATATTTTTGAAAAACTTCAGATTGGGTGGTGTAAGCTAAACAAGCCAAAATAAAAAAACTGGTATTGAAGATGAAAATAATAGATATAAAATACGTAATTCGGATCAAATTTCAAGCTTTCTTATCGAACAATTAAAAAATTTAAAGAATTTATCCAACTTGTTTAATTTTTTAAGATGTCTTCCTCCAAAAGACATTTTATTCAGAGTACCTGGTGTTATTCATCACGAAAGATGGATGGCAAAGGCCATTTATTCTTTCAAAATATATCTTTTCATGGATCAATTTTCATTAGCAGATTAGATAAAAAAGTTATTGAAGACATTTGGTTATTTATAATCAATATTTATGTAAAAGCGTAGTTCAACGCCCCCAAACCCACTTTGGCCCCCAACCAAGACCTATAATTATTAAAATCGTTTGTTAACTACAGGAAAATTGATATAGAGGTTTCAGACAAGGCACTGTCTAAAATGATAAACTATCTATATATCTTAACTCGGAGCAAGTTGCATTTTAATTTCTCGATGATACTTTGGAAAAAAATGTCTAAAAAGCATGGTTCTAAAATTAACGTCCGAAAGAAGAAAATGATGATGATTGTGATGATGATATAAAAGCAATACTCAGTCTAAAACAAGTGGATTATTTATTGAAAAAAGAAAATGTTTTTTTTTTGTTTCTACTAGAACTCAATTTTTTTGAGAGATTCGAAATTGATACAGAATTTTTAACTACTGATCCTGATGTATGGTGTGAAAATCAGCATTATTTAAAAGCTAAGAAAATAGTAAACGATTTTAAGGTTGTCAATGACATAGCTGAAAGGTGGAGGAGGGTAAAATTAATTCATGACTTCAATTCCTGTTTGACGAAAGACGAAGAACAAAGGCAGTTGCAAGTTGTATCTGAATGTTGGAAGATTTTTCCTGACTCTTCAAACCCCACCTTATCTAAGCCATTACTACCTTAATCTGATAATTGTAAATAATAATCAATATTTATCATTTCTTCCTTTATAATGCTTCCTTTATTATAATGCAACTTGGAATAATAAAATGCATTTGAACATTATTTGGTTTCATTTACCTGTATACCCCTTCTTTGCCCTCCTTTTCTCTTAATTCCTTCATTTTCAATTTGGATTTTACTACATTTACCATTGAGAATACTTTTAACTAAACCCTTTTTAATGTACAAAATGAAAATAAAATAAGCAAAATCAAGACGCAGCATTTCCTATTAAATGAAACAAGAATCAATTTTCTAGGACGATTGGTTTTCGTTTTATGAAGGAAAAACCGCGATTTTTTGCAAAAATTCGTAGTTTTTCAAAATTTTGAACTCAATGAGACAAGGGTTAACATTATCCAATTGAGCTGAAATTCGCCAGTGTCATTTTTAGGCAATTGCAACTTTTAGAGTCCCCGGAAAAAAATTCGAACATTATTTTTGGACCACCGTACTCATATATAAAGTATATATATAAGAAGTATAGTGCAGGCAGGCAGGTATGGCGCGGTTAGTTATATATATATATATATAGAGTATAGTTATATATATATATATATCTGCTATATATATATAGCAAATAGCAGCAGCATATATATATAGTATATATATATATATATATATATAGCAGTAAGCAAAAAACAAATATTATATATTTTGTTTTTATACAACAAAAATATATATATATATATATATATATATATATATATATATATATATATATATATATATATATATATATATATATATATATATATATATATATATATATATAATCGTTGATGGGATGAGTAGGTTTATTCCTTCTTCGACTAAATCTTTCTCTCCTCATAATCCATGGTTCGATCGTGCTTGTTCTCTGGCCATCCAGGCTAGAGACAGTGCGTATCGGGAGTGGTTCTTCTATTACTCTTGCTAATTTTCATTCTGCTAGGAATCGTTTTGCTGGGATACTCTTCGACGAGCAAAGCCATCAAAAAGTGCGCCAACCTCCTTGGTTCTCCTACTGACAAATCTTTCGGGCCTCTTGCCAAAAACATCTCTACCAACTTCGTGAAATCTATCTTTCCTTATTCGCTCTGATGGTTCTCTGTTACAATTCTCCAACTTCCGAAAAGCCACCCTTCTCTCGGCCTCCGGCTTCCTCCTCTAATCCCAACCCTGGACGATTCTGGCATTCCCTCCTCCCCTCCTCCTTCTCCTCAGGTGTCCTATGCCTTGCCTGTGATTACATTTGATCGGGTGCATGGGCTCTTGAAATCTACGAACGTTAGGGAGGCGCGTGGCCCGATGGCATTCCTCCCCGAGTTTTTTTGAGGGAGGGTGCTTCCGTGCTATCCCCGCCCCTCGTTCAACTATATTTTCTATGTCTCAATACCAAGCACCTCCCCTCAGTGTTGGAAGCATGCACATGTTCAACCTATTCGGAAAAAGGAAGCCGCTCTGATCCTTCTTACTATCGCCCCTATAGCTCTCATTTGTATTCTATCTAAGATCTTTGAAACTCTTCACAACTCTCTCATTTCCAGGATCATCTGGAATCTCATTCATTTCCGATCGCTGCCAGTACGGCTTTCATGCTCGAGGTCTATCATGATATACTTATCTTACTGATTTATGGTTTTCTGCCCTTAAGGAACCATGGGGAGACTTGCGTGGTGGCGCTTGACATATCCAAAGCATTTGACCGGTATGGCACGCGTCACCCCAAGTCTCTCCTTTGCTTCCTCCTTCTCTTTGCTTACTTATGTCTAGCTTTCTTCAAATCGCTCAATATCAGCTGTTGTTGATGGGCGACTTTTCTTCTTCTGTCAATAGTGGTGTTCCTGAGGTTCTGTCTTATCTCTACTTTATTCCTACTCCTATCTTTCATTAATGATCTTCTCACCTGCACTTTTAACTCTATTCCACTCATATGCCGATGACCTGACCCTTCATTCTTCAACTCATTTCCAATTCTGCTCCTTCTTTACTTCTAGAATTGCCTCTCGTCTCTCGTCTTAATATTTCCGATTCTATTCTCGTTGATCTGAATAGAATTTCCGGGTGGGGTCGGTCTGAACTCCAGAAATTACCCTTAAAAACTCAACTTCTACAAATCTCCTCTCTAAGACACCTTCTAACTTTCCTATCTCTTTCGACGGTTCTCTCGTTCTCTAGACAATATAAACATCCTTGGCGTTAACAAAAAAAAATGTCTTGGAACCCTCACATCGCAACGGTTGCTAAGGCGGCCCTAAGGAAGCCGGGAGTTCTTGTTGACTGGTGAGACTTTTTTCTCTTCACTTCCAGTTAAGGCCAAGGGCCTCATCCGCCCTTGTATGAGTACTGCCAGCTCTCATATCTGGGGGGCTCAGGTTTCACCCGGCTTTTGATAGGGTTTGAGTCAAAGGCAAAAAGATCATCAACTGTCCCGTTCTTTCTAGTTCACTTTTGACCCTATCTCAGGTTCGATGTTGGTGCTTTATCTCTTTCTATAGGTACCGTGCAGCGCAGGTGCCGAGGAACCTCTCCACTCGCGTGCCACCACTCCTTTAAGACGCCCTCGTAGCACAAGGGGTGCTGTGTCAGGCACATGAGTTTTGTGCTGATATCAGCAACTCCAGACTATTCGCTGCGGTGCCTCCTTTCCTGTTCAAGCCACCTCTGTTCTGTGGGAATTCTCTCCCATCTTCTGTGTTTCCTACCACTTAATCTCCCTCACTTTAAAGCCCGCGTCTGTGCTCTTCTGCGTTAGTTGAATTTTTGTTGTTTTTACCCCTCCCTTGAATAGGGTTACTGCCCGGTGAGCGGTGGTGATACCGTAAAATATATATATATGTTATATAGCAGTATACGGCCGCAGCAGATATATATATATATATATATATATATATATATATATATATATATATATATATATATATATATATATATATACATACATTTGGCACTTAAATCGTGTATTTATTTGTATTTTTCATCCTATACAGGGTAAGGGTTCAAACCCAATTAGGGACTTTCTTTTGAAATATATATATATGAAAGATATATAGGTATATATATATATATATATATATATATATATATATATATATATATATATATATATATATATATATATATATATATATATATATATATAAAATATTGATAACATGGAACCTATTATTTCAGTCTCAGATAACAATAAAAGGAAAATTATTGAATCATACTGCATTAAGAATAGTAACAATTTTAATAAAATGGCATCGGAAATAAATATTGATACAACACATAATTTAATGATGAAGAACACAAGTTTCTTTAAAAAAATCGATGAAAAGATGAATGGAAGACAACCATCTAATTGACAAAATGCTTCACTTCTTTGGATCTTCATTGTCGCAGGAGTTTCTTGTTCACTTATATCACCTGAAGAGGCCATGCTATGCCGGCGAAAGCTAGTGATTTTAAATAATTATTTTATATGTGTTTTTGGAGTTAGTTAATCTTATATTTTGTTTTAATATTAAAGTATGATTAAAAAAAGTGTGTATAAATATAACAAACTTAGAGTTAGAATTCTATATTTTACCATATATATATATATATATATATTTATATATATTTATATATATATATATATATATATATATATATATATATATATATATATATATATATATATATATATATATATATATATATATTAATCTTAAATCGCATTGTTTTTAAATATTCGTAATTGACTCTCTCTGCATCTTCACACAGAAAATAAATTTATTCGTAATCGCACCTCATGACTTTGCAATGCGATTAGAAAACGGTCTAATAGGACATGCTATGGAAAATTAAACCACTTTTGTGAGAAATTGATTAGAATGAGCTGACTAGTGCCGTCTCAAGGTAGTGACAGTTTTTTCAAGCAGTAATTTGAGTCACAACGACCCAGCAATATTAATATTGATAGACGGCTCGCACTTGTAGGTATATACGCAAGGGTTCAACTGTTGAAGCAATTCCGCAATGGCATCCTTATCCAGTGGTTTGGGACGTTCGCTATTGTTCCTAATGACATCGCAAACCGTACACTTTGCAATCACAATTATTCTCGGAAAGGAAGAATGACATCCGGGTTAAGAACTATCTATGCAGCAACCACAAGGGAAATGTAGAAATGAAAATGAGTAAAGAGTAAAGGATTTCCAATTTCCAGCTTTAAGAACGAATCAAAAGATTAATCTTGAAACTAATATAAAATACAAATATATGGGACAATGAAACGAAAAATCATAAAGGATGGATATAGTAAATTTACAGAAATTATAGTAATGAACGATCTTCTGTTTCGTCACGTTGAAATTATTGGTTTTGTATGGCTAGCGAAAGTATCGGCCGTCTCTTCAACACACTACTAAAAGAAAATACTACAGAGATATTATTTGAAAGAAAAAGTATGATAAAGTTAAAACTTAAAACTCAAATTTTCAGAATTAATAACCTCTATCAAATAATCATCCAAGTTAGCTTTCTTCACCGACGAATGGTTAGATATTCAATCAGCAGTTTCTTTGTTTTCTCTGAGTGAATATGCCGTTGACAAATTATTTCAGAAGAAGATTTTGTGTCGTGCTCTGAACCTCTCACTGAACGTCATACAGGTGAACATATCAGTGACGTTAATGGAATGTTGCCGAAATGGAACCTATCTACAGGGGATATTCACTGTGTGTCATGAGAGATGTTGGTGCCAATATAAAGAAAATCTTCCTTCTTGAGTGAACAACACAAGCTCCGTCAATCCTCAACATTAGAAATGTTGTGACATCTCAAACAAGGGTCAGCAAAGTTATCTCAAAATATAGGTCAATTGCGGCACACTTTAATCATCTCTGACCACGGCTCAGTGTAAGATCTAAATAAAATACAGGCCAGAATTAAAGTTTGCTAACTTTCAGTAATAAAATGACGTTACTCTGAAATTATGTTAAGATTGCAAGGAACTTAATGAATCTCTCTGTGTACAACTGTTCTGATGATAAAAAATGTTTTCCCAACCCATGACAATTTATTCTGGAACCACTTATATCATTGTAATTCACCATTAAAAAGATATTATTATGATAATCAGCAAACACTTGTTTGTATCCTCTCGTAATAACTCCAAAGAGAGTATTATCCCCAGACAATGACAAAGGTCAAGAAATAAAAATGATGAGAGAGACGATATTGAGATCTTTCTTCTAAATTTATGGTTCGGTTACATCTGTTATTGTACCATTAATGATGGGACAATGAACATCTGTTTACCTATCACTTGTTAATTTTGATAAACCTCGGAATATAAATATCAGACATGCTAGGGTGTGTTTGTACTAAACGTTAGTGATCCTATATCGTTAATTGCAAAAATAACATTTTTAGACCCGTCTTCCTACCTTATTCGCTATTATGAACTGTAGCCACACACCTTACTGAAGGGAGATATATATATAGGTATATATATATATAAAGAATATATAGTTGAATATATATATATATATATATATATATATATGTTGTTAATATATATATTATAAGGTTCATAATTATATATATATAGTTATATATATATATATATATATATATATATATACATATATAATCCTAAATCAATTTTCTTTTTCTTTGTGGAAATTCTGTCGGAAGCTGGTGGTGTGAGGGTGTGTGCGGTGCGGTGCGATCAAAAGGCCCGGCACCACGCAACTGCACCGCACTTTCGTGCTCCGCACGCCCGCCCTTTGTCTGCCAACCCTAGCCGGTCTGTCAGCCAAACCTGAGAGCGCCATGCATCAGCCACCCCTAGCCGGTGTGTCAGCCAACCCTAAGTGACGCATCTTATGGGGGAAAGAAGGCTGGGTGGTGGTGATGATATATATATATATATATATATATATATATATATATATATATATATATATATACAGTATATATATATAGTTAGTTAAGGTTACATATATATATATATATATAATATAGTTTAGATCAGTAGAATTTTGTCTTGTTGTGAGCCTGTTTGGGTCGAGATGCAGTTGGTAATTTCCTCTCTCTCTATATATATATATATATATACATATATATAAAGTATATATAGTATGTATATACATAGTATATATATATATATATATATATATATATATATATATATATATATATGTTATAGTAAATATATATATATATATATATATATATATATATATATATATATAAAGATATATATATATCAATCAATAAATGCATAACCTATTTAAATAGCAACATATCTATTTAAATCAGCAAAAACTTTTATTAATTCAGTTTATTTTTCTTAAATTTTCATTTTAGGTTAGGTTAGTTACGTAAATTCAACTCCCAAACCCAATTTAACTTAACTTAACTCTAACTTTAACCTAACCTTAACCTAACCTCCAAAACAATAAAGAAAATAACTGAAACTGAAATAAAGTGAGTGATTAAGCATATATATATATATATATATATATATATATATATATATATATATGTTATATATATATAGTATATATATATATACATATATATATATATATATTATATATATATATATATATATATATATATATAAAGAGAAGAGAGAGAGTAAAGACCGTAAAGTTCGACCCAAGTGACTCTAACGCAAGACAAGAAATTTCTACTAATCACAAACTGCTATTATATATATATATATATATATATATATATATATATATATATATATATATATATATATATATATATATATATATATATATAGAGAGAGAGAGAGAGATATTAGAAAAATAGCATATATAAGAAAGAAGAGAAGATATATATATATATATATATATATATATATATATATATATATATATATATATATATATAATATTATTAGATAAGTGTTGTCATGAGTCTATTAAAAGACTATATATATAAGAAGTATAGCATTGAAGTCGTTGTAGTACTAAATAAATAGTTAATTAAGAAGGTTGTTTGATAGTCTTGCTTACAAGCTAGCCGGGCCATTTAAAAAAAAAAAAAAAAAATGAACAACTTAAAGATTTCCGATTTAGTAAAGAACTTTAATGGAGAAGAAGATATTGATGAGTGGATCATAAAGTTTAACCTAATAAAAGATTTGAATAATATTAAAAATGAAGAAAAAATTCTGCCTATGTTTTTAGAAGGAAAGGCATTGACAGTATATACTCAACTAAATGAAGATGCAAAGAAAAGCGGTAACGTTATAAAGCAGAAACTAAGAGAAGCCTTCGGGGAGGATCCATTCAATGCTTACTCAAGATTAATTAACAAAAAGTGGAGAGGAGAATCAGCAGATGTATTTATGATGGAGATACAAAAAATTGCAAAAACAATAGGGATTAAAGATGATTTAATGATTAAGCATGCGTTTATAAATGGAATGCCGGAATATATATGCAAGGAATTAAGGAAATTAAGAGACATTAAGGAAATAGAAATTGAAAAATTAATCGAACAAACAAGAGTATTGATTGGATTAAATGAGTACAAATGTTTGAGCAATAGATCAGGAATAAATAATGATCTAGTTAGAAATAATGATAAGGGATATTATCATTATCAAGAGGAGAGAAAATTTAGAAATTTTAATGACGAATATTATAGAGATAGATACAATAAATTTAGAGAAAATTGGAATTGGAATAAAAAAGAATGTAGGACATGCGGAAGATTAGGTCACGTCTCAAGAGATTGTTGGAAGGGTAATTCTAAAAAGTGGGAAAATAATAAAAATATTCAGGGAAACGAAGAAGATGGAGCTTATTTGCCGGAGGTAGCTTCATCAAGAAACTGAATATAGAATCCGGTGAATTACCTGTAATTAAGGTGTTAATAAACGGTAAAGAATGTAACGCACTTATTGATACAGGGTGCAATAAATCTCTTATTAGTAAAAAGATTGGAGGAGTTGGATTAGGAGATGTATGCGTGAAGGGGTTCGATGGTAAAATAATTAACACGATGGGGAGAAAAAAATATAATATTTTGTTGAACAACAAGGAAATTGAAACTGAAATGTTAATATTAAACGAAATTATAGAGGATATTGATGTTATTCTAGGAATGGATATATTAACAAAATTTGGAGAAATTATTATAGGAAAAGATGGTTTGAAATTCGTAGAAAATAAATGTGGTTTGCTAAGTGTTGATAATAATAAAGAACTAGTAGAAAAAAATGATGATATTATTATTGACGATAAAGACTTTGTGGGGTGGTTTAACGGCGATTTCTGGACAGTAAAATGGAAATGGAAAGACAAAGAACCTAAATTAACAAATAGAGTTAGTTGTTATCAAAACACTATAAAAGAAGGAATGAAGGAGAAGTTTGATGAAGAAATAATTGAATGGATAAAAGATGGAATTTTGGTACCATATAATGGAAAGGTGAATGGAATAATACCTTTAATGGCCGTGAATCAGGAAATAAAAAATAAGGTAAGGCCAGTGATGGATTTTAGGGAAATGAATAATTATACGGAATGTCATACTGGTGATGGGGTAAATATATGTGATGAAACGTTGAGGGAATGGAGGAAAATAAAAGGGAAAACAAAACTAGTAGACTTGAAGGCAGCATATTTACAAGTGAGGATCGATAAGAGTTTATGGAATTATCAGGTTGTGAAATTCAGAGGAAAATATTATGCTTTGACTAGAATGGGATTTGGTTTGAATTCGGCACCAAGAATTATGAATAGGATTTTAAAAGAAGTGTTAAAAATGGATAGTAAGATAGAAAAGGGGACAAGTAATTATATAGATGATATTATTGTTAATGAATCAATTGTGAGTGCGGCGGAGGTAGTAAATCATCTAAAGAGGTTTGGGTTAGTAGCGAAAAGTCCTGAATCTGTAGAAAATGGTCGAGTGTTAGGATTGAAAATAATAAAAGGAAAAAAGGGCAATTTAGAATTCAGAAGAGGTAATAAAATTCCGAATATCAAAGAAGGGGATAATGTAAAAAAAAAGGAATTGTTTTCGATATGCGGTAGTATCGTAGGTCACTACCCTGTTGCGGGATGGGCAAGATTAGCTTGTAGCTATGTGAAAAGAATATCTCAAACGGAGAATTGGAATGAAAATATCGATGAGAATGTGTTGAAAATGATAAAAAGTATTATTGAAGAAATAAATAAAGACGATCCAGTGAAGGGATATTGGAATATTGACGATTCTAAAAAAGGAACAGTATGGTGTGATGCGAGTAATGTGGGTATGGGCATCATCTTGGAAATAAATGGAAAAATTGTGGAAGACGGGGCTTGGTTAAGGAAAAAAGGAGATTATTCACACATTAATGTTGCAGAGTTAGAGGCAGTGATAAAGGGAATTAATTTAGCGATAAAATGGGACTTAACGGATATTGAAGTAAAATCGGATTCTGCTACTGTGATTAATTGGATCAGAACAACAATAAGTGGTAAAGAAAGAATAAAAACTAAGGGAGCAGCAGAAATATTAATAAAAAGAAGATTGGCAACCATAAAACAGTTGATCGAAGAATTAGGTATTAATTTGAAATTAGAATTTGTGCCTTCGGAAAAAAATAAAGCGGATAGTATCTCGAGAATAAAGAGAAAATGGCTTATCGGAGAGGAAAATAAGCTGATAAATAATAATGTTTGTCTATTATCATTTGAGGAATTAAAAGAACTTCATAATAGACACCATCAAGGTATTGAGAAAACTTTGTTTTTAGCTAGGATGGTAGACAAAGATGTAAGGCGGAGAGACGTGAAAAAATGTGTAAGAGAATGTATTCAATGTCAATCAATTGACCCAATAAATTACGATAGAGTTGAGAAAGGTAGTTTAGATAAAGAAGAAAATTGGTCTAGGGTTGCGATAGATATAACTCATTTTAAGGGGAAAATATTTTTGTCAATGGTTGATTGTGGCCCAAGTAGGTTTTGTATTTGGAAGGAATTGATTTCAGAGTCAGGGCAAGAAATTAAAAGAAAAATAGAAGAGGTGATTTTAGAAAGGGGGAGAGTTGATGAGCTATTAATGGACAACGGTACGCAGTTTAGGAGTGAAAAAGTGGATGAATTTTGTAGAAAATGGGGGATAAAAAAGGTGTTTAGAGCGGCATATAGACCGGAAGGAAATGGTATAGTCGAAAGAAATCACCGTACGATAAAAAGGATTGCGGAAAAAGCGAATATATCTGCTTTAGAAGCTGTATTTTGGTACAATATATCACCAAAAGATGGTTTAAAGGAAGAGTCTATACCGTATAAAGGGATTTTTAATTATGATTGGAAATATCAGATTGCTGATGAGGATAAAAAAACTATTGTGGGTGAGGATATAGAATCAAAGTATAAAGTAGGGGAGGAAGTGTGGGTTAAGCCAGGAAAGAGTATCTGTACATCAAAATGGAATAAGGGATACGTAACGAAGGTGAATTCTAAATGGAATATCGATGTCGACGGGATGGCGAGGAATGTTTTGGACGTGAGAAAGGTGGTTTTACCCAATGAAGAAGTTGGTAATTATGAGCCGAAAGGTGAAAGAACAAGGAGAGATACTAATTTTTTAAGGTATAATCTACTAGGGGGAGAAAATTGATCTTTAGATCAGGGCGTGTGGGAGTTTCTTGCTTTTCACACTACTGAAAGACTATATATATAAGAAAGGATGTAGCACAGCAAGCCAGAAAAATGCCAAATAAACAGTTACCAAGTTAGCTGTTTGATAAAGTCTGCCACATGTTGCCATATGATATATAGGTAAAGAAGGTAAAGTGCTGTATGGTATATAAGGTTACAGCATGTGCATATAAAGTTGGGCGGCGTGGCGGCATAAGGCGAAGCGGCGCACTAGAAAAACCGCGAAAAAGGTTTTCAATGATAAATGCGAAAACGGTTAACACCCAATTAATGAACGAAGTACAACAG